>JALDNG010000120.1:0-272500 GCA_024349245.1 Neodontobutis hainanensis | reverse complement strand
CACACACCCACACAGACACACCTCCACACACACCTCCACACACCCACACAGACACACCTCCACACACACCTCCACACACCCACACAGACACACCTCCACACACACCTCCACACACACCTCCACACACCCACCCTCCACACCTCCACACAGACACACACCCACACAGACACACCTCCACACAGACACACCTCCACACAGACACACACCCACACACACACACACACACCCACACAGACACACACACACACACACACACACACAGACACACACCCACACAGACACACACCCACACAGACACACCCACACAGACACACCTCACACACACACACAGACACACCTCCACACAGACACACACCCACACAGACACACACCCACACAGACACACACCCACACAGACACACCTCCACACACACCTCCACACCCACACAGACACACCTCCACACACACCTCCACACACCCACACAGACACACCTCCACACAGACACACACCCACACAGACACACCTCCACACAGACACACCTCCACACAGACACACACCCACACAGACACACCTCCACACACACCTCCACACACCCACACAGACACACCTCCACACAGACACACCTCCACACAGACACACCTCCACACAGACACACACCCACACAGACACACCTCCACACAGACACACACCCACACAGACACACCTCCACACAGACACACACCCACACAGACACACCTCCACACAGACACACACCCACACAGACACACCTCCACACACCCACACAGACACACCTCCACACAGACACACCTCCACACAGACACACCTCCACACACACCTCCACACACCCACACAGACACACCTCCACACAGACACACCTCCACACACACCTCCACACAGACACACCTCCACACCGACACACACCCACACAGACACACCTCCACACAGACACACACCCACACAGACACACCTCCACACACACACACCCACACAGACACACCTCCACACAGACACACACCCACACAGACACACCTCCACACACCCACACAGACACACCTCCACACAGACACACCTCCACACAGACACACACCCACACACCCACACAGACACACCTCCACACAGACACACACCCACACAGACACACCTCCACACAGACACACCTCCACACACCCACACAGACACACCTCCACACACACCTCCACACACCCACACAGACACACCTCCACACACACCTCCACACACCCACACAGACACACCTCCACACACACCTCCACACACCCACACAGACACACCTCCACACACACCTCCACACACCCACACAGACACACCTCCACACACACCTCCACACACCCACACAGACACACCTCCACACACACCTCCACACACCCACACAGACACACCTCCACACAGACACACCTCCACACAGACACACACCCACACACACACAGCTCCACACACACACACCTCCACACACCCACACAGACACACCTCCACACAGACACAGACTGACCTTTTTACGTTTCAGCGCCCTGCAGAGAATGAGTCGATATGCTACAGTCACTTGTAATTCTATTGTGTATCTTTATGATTGAGTATGTGCGCTGTGTGTTGGTTTGTGTTGCTCAGAACCATCCTTTTACTGTTTGACCACAAGTTCAGATGGAATAAAAACCAACGTTGGCCAGGGCAATAGCCATCAAAAATGGCAAATTCTGCATAAGCTAAATGATTATGGAAAATGCAAACTGACTGACAACACACTTGCATCAGACATTTAGCACGTATCAGACGGAATATGGCATGACTGGACAACACATCATCAGAAAAAAGAAAACCCACAAGAAAGAGTTTTTTAAACAAAGAAGTCAGACATATTAAAAAAAACAGACAAAATATAAAGCTAAAAAAATGATGAGCTTCTACCGTGTTTACTGCTTTCAGATCAATTCTTACTTCTGACCAACACTTTATCTGAAATAATAGGAGAAAGAAAGAAATAAAGTAGGAAAGAAAAAACAAAGGAGGAAATATGTTCTTTAAAATAATCTGAGTGAAGCAATGGATTTTCTGAAATGAAGACAGAAGAAGTGAAAGGACTCCAGACAGAGGAGAAGGAGATAAAGAGATAAGGAAGGATTGAGATGAAGCGATAGAGGAAGAATGAGGGCAGTAAATGAAAGCGAGTAGACATAGTTAAGATCGTTCCATTCACACCTGCACTGGTTTGGCTTATTTCAGCAGAAACTCTTTCCTTGGAGAGCGCAGTTGGTTTGGTGTGAAACTTCATTAAATCCTGGTCCTTAAGAGATCTCAGTTACCTTCCAAAGGGACGCCATAACTCAAATACTGTCCCGTTCAACAGAAGCAATGGTGCTATTATTAAATAAAAAACTGTTTCTGAACTAACCAATCAGAAGCAAGCGTGCGTTTTCACAGTTCCCCACAGTTCAGACTGTCATTGTGTCCTTGGGCAAAACACTTAAGCCACCTTGCCTCCAGTGGCACAGCTCTGGTGTATGAATGTGTATGAATGTGAGAATGTTTGGAGGTTGGATGTTTGGAGTCTGTAGGCGCAAAATGGCTGCCACGTCTCCACCACCAGTGTGTGACTGTGGAGTGAAGGAATAATGGACTCTGTAAAGCGCTTTGAGAGCCTTGAAAACGCACTATATAAAAAACAATCCATAAAACCGATCCATTTACCATTCTAAAAAATATAATGTCTCTGGAGTAATCAGTTAATTAATGGCCTGGTTTAGTCAGAACCATATTTGAACTGCTCTGAGATCAGAGTTAACAGTGGCTCTACTTTTAAAGTGGATTTGACCTTAAGCCTCGGAAACAGCTGGGATCTTACACTCGGTTTATTCAAGTTTTATTCTGTAGTTTCTAGTCATAAATATAGCAGGACTGACTTCTTCATAAACCTTTACGTGAAATCTTTTGGCCTTCACAGAAACCTAAAAAACCTGTTGCAGACACTCGACACCGAGTCATTGTGTGCAGCAGCGTAAGGCAATTCTGTCTGTCAACTCCGACAGAGCTACCAGCTGCCTCTGTGAGATCAACAAGTGTCGGTACTTACTCCTCAAACACATCGACCAAGATGGCAACAGCTTCAGCAAAAAGTTCTGCTGAGAGTGAAAGAAACGCTGATGTCCAGGTCTATCACTCAGCTCTCACTAAAATGTATTCACGTGCTTCTTTAGTCTCAGCTTGGGGCCATGGTTATTCATGTGCTTTTATTGGTTTTCCATTATTACTCTTTTTAATTCATGTTGGTTAAGAATGTTAAAGCTGCGGTACCCAACCACACACCTCGCCTTCAACAGAATGAAAACAACCTTTTCTGCAGTTGATTTATGAAATAATAAATGAAACTGAACCAGTCTGCCAACACTAAATACTTCTTTGGTGTGTTTCTGTGTGTAAGCGGCCAGTGTTGATTGTAAGCGGCCAGTGTTGATGAAGGCCGTGTAGACCAACAGCCAATGGGTTTATTCTAACGGGAGCAGACCGTCTCTATGTGAACATGAGCTGAGCACGAGTGGAACATTCCCGTCTATTTAACTCATTAATAATGAAGCCTAGATAAGGTCTTGAGCGCTTGTTTTTTTTACAGATGATTCCTGTTATTATATGATTCAACAGTTACTATTGCTTTAAGAGTCTGCAGCTGCCTTTAGAGCACATAAAGGTGGATTATTGTGGTTTACTTTTAATAAAATTTACTGTGGCACTCAATGTGAGAACAGAGTTTTTCTAAATAAAAACAAAACAAAGATGGAAAAAAGAATTACAAAAACATCAAGAAAGAAAACGACTTATTTTAAGAAGTGGTTTATAGGCACAAACACATTCAAGCTTTTCGTTGTGGGACATGACTAATGACTATTATCAGTGGGAACCTGAAAAAAGAAAGGTCTTTTCTACTAAAAGAGGTTTTGCAGTATTTCAGCTTTATATCTAGATAAGCAGACACAGATTAGTATGTTTTCAATGTATTTGTTTGGATATAGAATATGATTCAAGCAGGTTTTCCAGGACAACAATGGTATATTACCTTCGCGATAAATCTAAAACACTTGTTGAGAGGAAGAGGTGTGATCCGAAGCGTCGTCTTTCGTTGAACGCTGGGATTATCTTGTGATCTTTGTGCTGTACAGGAATTGTGTAAAGAGACCTGTTCCGTCATGGCCTGGGGCTGAGCGTGGCATAAAGAAGCTCCAAACAATGAGCCGTCGAGGAGGACATCCTGCTGCGACAGGTGCAGTGCAGCTCTGCTTACACCAGGTTTACTCCATCACTGCTCTGTATCTCTGCTCAATCACCGTCTGTTGTCTGCTACAACAGGGTCTCGTTCCAAGGTGTGACACACAGCTAGGTTTTGACACGGGTCCAATTTATCTTTGAGTGAAAACAAAAGTGCAGCACAGGTTTGTTCAGAGGACATCTTGTCTCATGTTGTGGTTTGTTCAGATTTGTTTGACACGAAGCACATTTCTCCAGTGGCCTTTCAAACAAAAGTATTTTTCTAATTGTGAAAATATTAACTTTGTCTTTATTTATTTGTTTTTCACCCTTTTTACCCTCCTCTACCAGAGGCCTGGGAGCTTGAGGGTTCTGCGCAGTATCTTTGCTGTTCCTAGTACTGCACTTTTCTGGACCGAGATGTCTGGTGTTCTTCCAGGGATCTGCTGTAGCCACTCTTCCAGTTTGGGGGTCACTGCCCCGAGTGCTCCGATGACCACGGGCACCACTGTCGCCTTCACCTTCCAAGTCTTTTCTAGCTCTTCTCTGAGCCCCTGGTATTTCTCTAGTTTCTCATGTTCCTTTTTTCCTGATGTTGCAATCACTTGGTATTGCCACATCAACCACAACGGCTTTCCTCTGCTGTTTGTCCACCACCACGATGTCTGGTTGGTTCTCCATTACCATTCTGTCAGTCTGAATCTGGAAGTCCCACAGGATCTTGGCTCGGTCATTCTCTACCACCTTTGGAGGTGTTTCCCACTTTGACCTCGGGGTTTCCAGTCTGTACTCCGTGCAGATGTTCCTGTACACTATGCCAGCCACTTGGTTATGGCGTTCCATGTAGGCTCTTCCTGCCAGCATCTTACACTCTGCAGTCAAGTGTTGGATTGTCTCAGGGGCCTGTTTGCACAGCCTACACCTTGGGTCTTGTCTGGTGTGGTAGATCTGGGCCTCTATTGCTCTGGTGGCTTGTTCCTGTGCAGCCATGATGAGTGCCTCTGTGCTGTCCTTCAGTCCGGCCCGTTCTAGCCATTGGTAGTGTCTTAACGTCTGTGGTCTGTATCTCTTCCTTTGGCCACCTTATTATTCCAGGGTATCTGATCACTGGCAGGGCATAGCTGTTTATTGCCCGTGCCTTGTTCTTGCCATTGAGCTGACTTCTCAGGACTTGCCTTACTCGTTGGAGGTATTTGGCAGTTGCTGTTTTCCTTGTTACCTCTTCAAGGTTGCCATTTGCCTGTGGTATTCCAAGGTACTTGTAACCATCCTCAATGTCTGCTATTGTTCCTTCTGGTAGTGAGACCCCTTCTGTGTGGACTACCTTCCCTCTCTTTGTCACCATTCGACTACACTTCTCAAGCCCGAATGACATCCCAAAGTCAGAGCTGTAGATCCTGGTGGTGTGGATCAGTGAGTCGATGTCCCGCTCGCTCTTAGCGTATAGCTTGATGTCATCCATGTAGAGGAGGTGACTGATGGTGGCCCTGTTCCTGAGTAGGTATCCATTGCTAGTTTTGTTGATTAGTTAGCTGAGGGGGTCCAGACCTATGCAGAACAGCAGTACATATATAGTACATATATATATATATATTTCAATATATATATATTTGCAATGGGCAGATGACATCCATATTTGTGAAATTAGGGTGACTTTGCTGGATGCCTATTGAGAGAAGACGAGAAGACAGTGAACTACATTTACATTTACATTTATTCATTTAGCAGACGCTTTTATCCAAAGCGACTTACATTGTTCTACAGTAATTACCAGTGTTACAGTCACTGGAGGCAAGGTGGGTTAAGTGTCTTGCCCAAGGACACAACGACAGTATGAACTGTGGGGAGAGCGGGAATCGAACCCCCTACCTTCCGGTTGAAAGACGACTGCTCTACCCACTGAGCTACTGCCGCCCCCAGTAGCTCAGTGGGTAGAGCTGTCTTTAATGTGGCTTTAAATTATTTGTTATATGTTGTTGTTATAAAATTATTGATCTCACAGTTGTATGACCAAAGAATGACAATAACTAATATCTGACGGTGTCAAAATTGGATAATTGTTGGCACAGCATACAACCAAATTAGAGCACTGCTCCACCGTACAGGCTAAAAAGTAGTATGAGATTTATTAGTTCATACATATTGAAATACATTTAAAAATATACATATACATATAAATATAAATAAGTACAATGCTACAATAACTAAGTAGGTTAATGGCATAAGGAGGTAGTTATTTGTACCAAGATCAGATGAGTTTTTCCTCACCCTGATGGAGGGTCTAAGGACAGGGGGTGTTGTCTACTGCAGTCTGTTCAGCCCTTTGAGGCGACTGTTGTTGTGATATTGGGCTGTACATAAATAAATGTTTTGTCTTGTCTTGAATTGCACATTGGAATAAAGTGTTGCTTCAAGGTTCATTTTGCTCTTGAGGAGCCTGTTGGCCCATGGAAAGAAGTCGTTTTTCAATCTTTGTTCTGCTTTTTATGCTCCTGTATTTTCTACAACAAGGCAGCAACATAAATGTCTCTTTATGTTGTACAGCCATCATTAAATAAGCTATAAATATATCTCCTAGGAATGCACAATAACATGAACAATAACTTCTGAAATAAGCCACTCGTTTTTTCTCACCTAGGCTCTGCTCAAGTGACAATTATTTCATTATCACCTGAGTCTCTGGGAGTTCTGTTCTATTCTGTTCTGATCTCATCCCCCACTGTTTCAGTGGCATTTTTTTTACTTTGCTCAAAAGGTGCTTGACTCTTTTCTGTTTCCTCAAGGAAAAGGGTTAGGAGCTCTGAAAATCCCATTTCTGTTGGCTTTCTGTGTCATTCAGTCTGTTCTGAGAAATAAGGTAAAGGGTTTATTCAATTATCAAGGGTGAATATTTTATATTGCACATTGATTGTTCCATATCTTTTGTGTTATTAATCTTTTAAGTTGTTTGTGTGAAGAGGGCGCCAACATTATTACTTCTTTTTCCTCCTTTCTTTCATGTTTTAAATGCTTGTTTCTATTGGCTTTGGTCTTGACTCTGCCTCAGTCCCAACATTGTGCAGACAGAAGTCTTCTGTGTGTGTTCTGCTCACACTCAGTGTTTTCTGGACTTTACTCTTCTTCACTGTTCGTACATCAGCAGGAGGTAATGTTCGTCTGCTGCTCGATGACCCTTGACCCCTGACCTGACCACACTCACAGCCGCTCAAATGCAACTCAATCCTGACAGGACCAGACTCATAAAGTCCACAGGTGCAGGAACAGTCTCTTACTCTGATTAATGGATGTTGAGTCCATAGCTTGAAGTATAGTTTGGATTTTTACCTTGTAAGAATAGTCTGTGAGTGGATAACTTTTTGACACATTTCTCTTTTGTCCATTAGGAGGTGCTTTTAGCGCTGTGTGTTTCTAATAAGGGACTGCTGTTTGGTTTGAACCTGTGTCCAGCTCAGTGTCACAGCTGCACAGTGGACTAAGAGGAAACACAGACGACTCAAAAGGTGATGGTGGTTGAAAGTCTAGTGACTGACGTCTAGTGCACTTAAAGTTTCCATCATGTCTGTAAACTATACACAACAGGTTGAAATGAAACGAGTTGACAAGTTTGACTTCTGTGGAAACGTAATCAATAGAAAATAGTGATTTAAAGTGGCACTTTGCAGGTCTGGCAGTTTCTTCGCTGTTTTTGTTCATATTTTTCTTGATAGAGCTCCGCCTACAGCTTCTGTGTAATGGTAAAAAACATTGTAGTAAAAACTCACTGGCAATGAACGCTTCCTGCCCTCTGCTCTTCCCCTTTGCCTTTGAGCAATGGACTGACTGACTGGGGCGAGTGTTTATGTTTGAGTGACGTTGAGCAATTCGTTTCTCGTGAGAGCTGAGACGCTCACGATATAGTCCTACGTAGTGCTCTGTCTAACGAAGCACTAAGAAGTGGTTGAGTGGTTAGGGACAAGGGACTGGATTGGGCTCATTGACGTTATAAGGTATCCTCTTTTAGTTTCAATGATTTAAATATGGTCTGTGACACGTTAAGCCTTGTTCTGATCCAAATACAAGCTCAGTTAGGATAACACCCTTTTTATTGTTAACTTTATGTTGTTTTTCAAAAATGGTTATTATTATTTTCTTTAAGATTTTTGATGGCCTTTTAGCCTTTATTGGACAGTAGACAGTAGGTCGACAGGTGAGCGAAAGAGATGGTAAAGACATTGGGCAATACTTGAACCGGGTCTCCTGCGTATTTCCATGTCCTCTGCTGACTGAGCTTATTCTTTTTACTAATACAGTAGATTAATCTGATACTGGCAATATGCTGCATCTCTTATGACACATTTAAATAAGAAAAACCCATTGTTCCTACACAAAATACATAATTCTGCAGGTGGCATTAGTTTAATTATCTTCTTAAAGACCTTGAGATGACATCATTGACGATGTTGTTAGCTGGGGCTACTCTGCATTTCAACAGTTGTTGCATTTACAAATGGCCTTTAATGTATTTATAGTCTTATCGTCTGTCTCTACAGGCCACATTTTCCCGTGTGGATTGGTCTAATGAGGCATTTGATAAAGCTGCTTGATTAAACAGAGGATTTTTGTTGTGTAATGTAAGAGTGAAAGGCAGTTCCAGTCTGAAAACCCCATCACGATCACTTATGTGACAAACTGGAGACTTGACTTAAAGAAAAGGAAAAGGGTGTCCATCATGTTCTAATCTCTTGGCTGTGCTGTTTACTGTGGGTTTGTAAAATGATGTGTTTTGTCATCAGCTTGTTTATGAAGCATGTTAATGGAAAGAGACTGAGCGGTGGACTTAGCGGCGCATTAGGTTGCTGAATTACTGGGGGGGCAGGTGAAGAATTTGTGAAGGGGTTAAAAAGAAGTTCAAACCTGACTCTGTCTGTGGCACAAAGCCTGCGGGAATGTGAGGGCTGCTCTGCAATAATAGCCCTGCCTAAAAATAAAAGGGACAAAATGACAGTGCAGGCTCGCGTTACAAAGAGCTCCACGGGACAAATAAGAGGCCCTGCGCTTTGAAGAGCAGTTCACAAAAGACGGACCCTCGAACACACCCCTCGGACCGCGGTGAGGACGATCAGGTTCCCTCCACGGCCCGGGACACGGTGGACAGGGCAGGACGGAGACAGCTGTCAGGACCTGCTCAGCTGTGACCACTCTCTGCACAAGCAAACGGTGAGACACAACTAGAGCGTGTGACAAAGTGTCAAAGGTCAACGTATAAGTGCTCAGAGAGGTTCCCACGCAGCGCATTAAAGGTCTATTTAAGTCCAAAACATTTCCAACAAAACAAACTCGGCAGAGTCAAGCACCGATTGGTCCTGGCCTCTGTCCTTCACATGACTCTGGAGTAATTCATTGTCTTGGGCCCAGCGTCACCAACGAGTTTAACTAAATCTTTTTTTGGTCATAGTGTGCAATGTGAGCTTTAAAAAGACAGTTTCTAGAAAGAAAACAGAGAGTTGGACTGATGTTTTCCTGTAGCGGTCCACAGTCAGTGAGCAGATCCCTCACAGTCACAGCAGCAGTGGAACCTTCGCTGCACATGGCTGAGGTGAGCACTTTGGATTGCACCAGAAATAATAAGAAATAAATCAAATGGAGGCCAGTACTTAGAGAGAGATAGCCACACATTTGTTTTAGTCTCAAGTAAAAAAAAAAAAACTATGTCTATGCGTTTTGCAAATAATGTTTTTCACCAACGGCACTGGAATTATGACCTCTCAGAGTTTTTTGTCTTTTAACACCAGATGACTGCAGCATTAGACTAAC
Source organism: Neodontobutis hainanensis (assembly GCA_024349245.1). Classification (NCBI taxonomy): domain Eukaryota; kingdom Metazoa; phylum Chordata; class Actinopteri; order Gobiiformes; family Odontobutidae; genus Neodontobutis; species Neodontobutis hainanensis. The sequence goes on along the minus strand of JALDNG010000120.1, from coordinate 262,479 downwards.
GTGAGCTTAGCTGACTATTTAATAATGTCCACATATTTTTTAAGGTGGATTGAGAAAACAAACTCCGACATGGGTTTGTTCAGTAACCTTGCTAAATTCATGCACAGGTTTGTGGTTGGTTTTGGGTGGGACTGCAGTGTGTAAAGTGATTAGTCAATCACAGGAAGCTCCGATGAAGGAAACAATAGAAGTCATGGTTTTAATACGGCTCTTTGTGTTCGAGACAGCACTAACCACACCCAGAGCGGTGTTCACAGAGGAGCTGATGCCCACATCCACAGGAGTCATGAGGCTGGGACTAAGCTCCAGAGTCCGGCCCAGGACTGGTCTTTACATGACACCTGATAATTATGACTGTGTTGGTTTGGCAGTGCAACTGAAGCTCAGGAGCATTTATTCAGGACAGGCAGTTGTGTTGTGCAGAAGTCACGTTAGAACCGAGCTGACAGACCTATGTGACTGTTAGAATTCATAAGGACAAAGCAAAAGGACCAACAAGTGCTCAGCATCTCTGGGAACCCCTTCAGGACTGCAGGAAAAACATTTTAGGTGACTTCATCCTGAAGCTCATCGAGAGAAGGCAAATCAGTAATTAAAGCAAAGGGTGGCTATTTTTTAGGAATCTAAAACATATTTTGAGATATTTCACACTTTTTTCTTTACTACATAATTCCATATGTGTTTATTCATATTTTGGATGTCTTCAGTGAGAATCTACAATGTAAACTCAAGTGTAGTGTACCTCAGTGTTTAACTTAATATTTATTAATATTTGTCTGAACAGAGCATGTCTTTTCTAAAACTAGGACTGTAGTGAGCAAAGGGCCCCCGTGCAGGACCCTGGACATGTTGAGGCCTCTGTCATTAGGACGGAGCTGATGTCCCACTCACTGTGACGGGACGGGGATAGAGTTTCCTCTGAGTCTGGACCGATCCAGTTACACAATGAGAGACAGTACAACCAACAGAATGTATTTTGGAGACGTCCTGTTGTGGTCAGGTCTCATCTCTAACTTCTGCTGTTTCAGGACTTTAATGTGGTCTCAAAATATTATAGCCTTTCATGGGACGGGAAGAAGTATCACCTGAGGGCTTTCAGGAGGAAGTGACCAATTCAGTCAGAACATAAAAGCTCAGGATGTTCTGTGTCTACTAATGAAAGCTTTTCACTCAATCTTTTGTTACTCTTGTTCAATTTACTAAGCGACTAACTGGCCACTGTCCAGGGTGAACCCTGCCTCAGGCCCAAAGTTGCTGGGATAGGCTTCAGTCATCCACGGGACTAAGCGGTAGAAAATGACTGAATGAACTGGTGTGAACTTTACTCACACCATGCGCCGCCATGACCTGGTCTAAACAGCTGAGTCTTTAGGGAAAGTCAGTTATAGGGAGTATTTGCTGCTGACATCATGCGAACAGGCCGCCTCACTAAAAACCTTTCAGGCAGGTGCTTATCAGGGCCTCCAGTCGAAGCACACCCTCAGTCCTGCTCCGTTCTCTGACTAACCTCGCTTCCTCGCTCAGGTTTTCAGCACCACATTGTTGTCACTGGCAGCACTCTCCGTTCGATGGAGATGTTTGGGCAGAACGTGTCATTTCCTCAAAGTGAAACCCACCCACTGCCACCTTCCCGTGAACAGGCCATCTGTCAGTCAGCGAGCTCAGAGCGAACAATACTGAGATGTGCTTTGAGATAAACACAGCCTCACACTCATGACCTCAGCTCCAACGTACATCAGAGTCTGGGGTCGGATCTGGGATTCGCTCAAGGTTTAAGATTCATGGTTGAAAAATGTGTCGAGATGGCCTCTGTTTTAGTTGTAAGAACAGAATTCTCACTGCAACATACTGAGAGACTCACACATGCAGAGAAATTCAAATTGTTTACATTTAGTCAGATTTTTAAAAGATTGTACATTTAAATGATCATTTGTTAAATAGATAATGAGACAGACAGATTTATTAATCCTTTTCAGGAAATAAAAAAAAAAAAAGTTTTTGCGGAATACATCCGAGTCAACAGCTAATAGCTAACGCATCCTTCCCTCTGTCACCGGGACATGTGTGTTTCTCATCAAGCAGCTGGTGAACACAGTATTTTACATTGGTTCATCAAAAAAAGCCAGATGAATCTGGTGGAGATACTGATACAAGTACAGAATACACACCATTATTGGAGCTAAAATGTGAGGATTGACTTTTATCTGCTCAAAGAAATATACCTCTGATGTACTTTACACATACAACAGGGTCGAGCTAGACACACCTCTGCTTTTCAGAGACGAGATCCTGACGTGATACTGGCTCTAAACGCTGTATCATTAGATAAAAAGCAGATTTTTAAAGCTGAGCGGACTGTATTTTCCTTTTTGAGCCAACAAAATGAGCGTCTGTGTGACTCTTACAGGACTCTCTTTCATGTCTTTGTGCCGCTGTGTCTGATACGCTCCTTTTATTTAAATCAGATTGAACTGCCTCCATTAAGAGTCTGTTAATGTCTCTTCAGAGGGAGACCCCACATAAAGGACTGCACTGAGCTATTGTAACACAAACCTTTCTGTGACAATAAATGCTACTATTTTTATGTTTTCCAGGTTGTATTGTATTTAAGTCAATGTTTTAAACATCTGACTTTGTAAGGGTTGTAATGTAGAATTAAATAAAGTGAATGAAAAGTGTGCTTCTCTTTAAGTCCCTCCTCCCACTGACCTGATTGGACCTCCCTATAGATCCACTGCTGTTATTGGTCCAGAGCCTCTGTGTCTGGCCCAGCTCTTTGTTGATTGGCCGAGTAAACAGAGGGCCAATGTTGTTGTTCAGGTCTGGGATGTTTGTAGGTTGGAGAGTCCACCTTCAGTGTGTGACTGTGGAGTGAATGAATAATGGACTCTGTGAAGCTTTGAGAACCTTAAACAGCAACAACATTATTATTATTATTATTATTATTATTATTATTATTATTATTATTATTATTATTATTATTATTATTATTATTATTATTATTATTGTTGTTGTTATTATTATTGTTATTATTATTATTATTATTAAGTTAGCACCTAGGGTTAGGCTTTTTGTCAAGCAAAAAAAAACAAAAAACAGGTATTCATTATGTTCTTGTATTACATAAGACTTTCTCGATTGGCACTGTCTTTGGCCTTTGGTGCAACTCTCCATTTGACTTTGGGTGCCACAAAAATAAGCATGTCTTGTACAGGTTGATTTATTCCTGTTTACGGCAAATGGAAAAACAGTTTTGATTGATTATGACCTAAAACTCCCAGAAGACCACAAAAAAGGCAACATTTGTAAATATACCTGCCTCTTTTTTAAAAACCTTTTGCTTTCAGTGTAATCTGCTCTCGTGTCCCGTTGACAGTGAGTCCGTTGCTGCAGTGGGACATTAGCAGAGGAGGGGGCGCCTGGCTGCGTTTCCTTGCCGATTGTTCCAGGATGGGGGCCTCTTTGGTCCTAACATATTGTACACTGAGCTAACGTTTCCTTGCATTATGAGCCACAGAATAGCTCTCCTTGTCCATTGTGCTGATGTTAAAGCTCCGGCCGATCGGGAAAAATGGGAAACAGGGAGATTCCGGGGAATTCCAGCAGAATTCCTCTCCGACTGTTTGTGAAGTCAAGGCCACCTTCAAGTTCCAGTGATACTATATAAACTCACTTTGAAGCATGACAAGCAACAAATACATCAAAACAAAACAATGGTGAGATTGCAAGAAGAATTTAAATAAGACACAACTTTTAGAGCTTTTGAAATCAAAGAAAACAGCGTTGCTCCTCCCACTTTAAGACAAACACTTTCTCACTTACTGTGTCACCTGCTGCATTAGGTTTCAAAGCCATTAGTCTGAAGATATGTCCACAAACCTGTTCTTTGTAAAGGATCCCATCGTCCAATAGTGAGAACACAAAGAGAACAGACAAATAAAGCAGCGTGAAAAGTCTTCAGAAGTGTATTGACAGTAAACAGAGAGGACTCAGGGCGATGGGACTCTGAACAGGGGTCAGTGAGAGTCCTGTCCCACTAAAGGAGGGTCATCGTTTACACTGGACGTGCTTCATTTAAGCTCAAAGCCCAGTTCTGCTAATGGACAAAGGGTCATTTTGGTTTGGTCACTTTGACCCCTCACCTCATCCTTAAAACATCCAGAGTGAACTTTTAGAAGGGCTCTGGATGCAGGTTTTAAACTCGGGACAATTGTCAGGATCTTCTCACGTCATGTATCTATCCTCTTCAGACAAATCGGGCCTCATACACTAACATTTTTTGTATAAAGCTTATTTTACTCCTGAGGGAACTTTATAGTGGATTCATGAAGCAGGTCACAAAGTAAGTGGGAAATTGTTTATCTTAAAGTGGGAAATTGTTTAGTGTAAATTAAAGTGTAGCTTATTAAATGGCCCTGCTTATCCTCATACGTGAACTTATATATATGAACAGTGTCTTCTGCAAATGGACTCCTGGCAGCCAAGCTACTGCTGGAACCAACCAGGACATGAGCAACTGTCACCTGTTGCACTTCTGTGAGACACATAGTGCCTTAAGCATGTCCTGTGTCTTGCCTGGGGTCTCTCCTCGATGGGACAAATGCCGTAGCCACAACTGGATCTACAGGATCTACTCAGAGCTTACTTGCTGCTTGTATCTGAGATCCTGTTGTTTCAGTCCTGAGTCACAGAAACATAGTAAACTGAGAGCTTTCAGCTCAGTCACCTCCTCACCCCAACAGACTAATACATGCCCTGCTTCAGGCGCTTCTGCGACCCATAAAAGTAGTAATACTTATGCTGAGCTTAGTCTATATGAGTTAATCAGCTGGAGTGTTTTATGTCACTGTCCAAGTCTTAAATCTGCTGAGCTACTTTTTATCCAAAGGTTTTGTTCCAGAGAAAATAAATACTGCCCCACGATCTGTGGCACTCCTCAGCCACAGCTAATTGTTCTCTTTCAGAAAACAGAATTCACAGAAACGAGGGACTGAGATGAACACAGGCCTTGGTCAGACTCCAATGTTTTAGTATTTATAACTAAACTGCTAAATCATGTCACAGGTACAGTATTACTCTTTATGTCTCTATTGTGAGTACATTTTCCCGTGGCACAGCGGGTTATAGCGGTGCCCATTGTGACCGTGTCCTGTGTATCACTTCCTGCCTCCGATCAGGAATTGTTGAAGAAACAATGGTGAGTGCAGCCTTAAACGGACGCTTCAATCATTCAGTCCTGTGCTGTAAATGTATGTACAATGAGTGTTTGTCACTTAAATCCCAGCGCTGTTTGTAATGGGTCCAGATTTACCTTTGAGCAAAGAACTAAACAATGAACTGCAGCTGCATCGACGACTGTTGGTATGGGTCTCCCGAGTCTCTGTAACAAGAGATTCTTCAACATTGGTTATAATCTGAGGGGTCTAAGGATCCTGGCGACTGAGAAACACTTTGGTTTTGAGCAAGAAGGTGTCAAAGCTGAACCATTCTTTTTTCTGTTTCAGTGGTTCCTGTAAAAGGCTGTGTTTCCGCTCGAGAGTCGTGCATCACCTAAGCAAACATCCCTCCTCCACAAAAATGCAGCGTCAAGCAGACACACGTCGCTGGCCCCGGATCCGACTGCAGTGACTGCAGCTGTTGAGAACAACCACAGGAAATACGCCAATGTAAAGGTTAAGAATGTGAAATATGTCCTTGTGTAAAATAGTAGATGTTACTGCTGGGCTTTCTCCATTAAACCTTTTCACAAAGGCTTTGCGTAAACAAGCGGTGCATCGTGATGATGGAGTCTATCCTCATTTGTCTTGAAGATGATACTGGGCCCAAGGACCGCCCCCCCTCCGAACCTGGGAGAGGCATAGAATGGTTCAAATGGCCCAACTGTGATGCGTCCTTAAAAGCAGGGCACATTTCGTTCTTATCGTAGTTGGAGGTCCTTGTTTGGCCCTCATCTCTGTTCACAGTGACAGTACATGTTTTGCTGCTGGTGGTCTATATTTGTTCATCCGACTGTTCTCTGGTCTTTATCTTCCATCTCTATCTGCTCTGATAGTGGGAAAACTAAACAGCACTTTCTCTGGGTGTGAAGGTACACACCTCAGTCTGATAAACATGAGCCTGACTCGCACGTACACTCTCTCTCGTGGCTTGTGCTTGAGTATACATTTTCTCCAGTTTTCTCCAGTCTCCTGGTCCTGTCCTGTGCTTATTTAGAAAGAATGAAATTGAAACCATAGCTTGTCATGTAACAGGTTAATGCAGTTCAGTGTTACTGATAAGGCTCAACGTATATACACAACTCACAAAGCACTGTCAAGCAGGGTAAAGTTTTGTTTTTCTGATTAGTATCCCATCTTAACTTTACAATTTAGTCATTTACATATATATTGTTGTGCTTCTTGCCTTTAATGGACAGGGAAACGAGGATCAGAGACCTGGAGCCGGGAGTCGAGTCCAGGACTCTCTGTTTAAGACACTTGAGCATGAACATAAACCACTGTTTACATCTTCTTCAAAGATTCATTTGTGAGCAGCCAAAATGTATTTAAAGGCACACAGGAAACTGTAAAAGTGTGTGTCTCCTCTGTGCTGTCCTCTCGTCCCTGTCCCTGTCCCTGTCCTGCTCTGGGACGCTCTGAGGCTCTCTGAGACCTCTGTGCGGTCGTCCTGACCAGCTCCTCTTTACACAGAAGTGTAAGTTCACACAGAGCCCTGGAGTCTGTGCAGGTTTTTAATTAGCGCTGATTACTGGAGCTTCAGACGGGGGCTAATGGTGGTGTCTGTGTGAAGAGGGGCTTTTACGAGCGCTGGCCCCGGCCCTGAGCTGCTAATGAGACGTTTACACAGGGCTGGGAGATGACAGGGACCGGGACAGGGAACAGCTTTGTGTTTTTGACTTCAGAGCGTACAGTACATGTCACCTCAAGACCTCAAGCCTTGTAGCAAATATCACAACGAAGCAGTGACTAAACGTAAAAATAAGACAGAATCACAAAAGAAAATGTAATCAATAAATAAAATAGAGCAAAAATGTGACATGGGAATGTGATGAATACAAAGCTTATTCTGAATTAAATAAAAGAATTTTCTTACAGCTATACCTTCACCTTTGAGTGTAAGGTCATGAGGTCAACAGTAAGAGGTTAGGAGGTTCCTTAAGGAGTTAGGAAAGGTGTATCAGTGGAGTTTTGTCTGACTGCACTAACCTCAGCAGCAGAGACAGTAACAGAAGTTGAAGTCTGTCCACTACAGATTCAGATTCACTTTATTGCCATTTCTTTGCAAAATCAAAAAACAAGATGGTGTTTCACAGAAACCAGACGATTAGTTTAAAAAGAGGTAAACAATGTGCCTAAAAATATATAAATTTCACTTAAGTTTATTAGAATGGCATAAAGGTCTTTAAAGTGCATTAGGCATCAATGTTTTTTAATTAAGTCAATAAAGTGCTTGGTTTAATGAAGCTCAAGATACAGAGAGAGTCTTTACATGAGCAGCAATTAATCCACTCAAGAGACTTCAGTGGCCTTGTAATCCAACCATAGTCCTGGTCCTGGTCTGGTCTGGTCCTGGTCCTGGTCCTGGTCTGGTCCTGGTCCTGGTCCTGGTCCTGGTTTGGTCTGGTCCTGGTCTGGTCCTGGTCTGGTCTGGTCTGGTCCTGGTCCTGGTCTGGTCCTGGTCCTGGTCCTGGTCCTGGTCCTGGTCCTGGTCCTGGTTTGGTCTGGTCCTGGTCTGGTCCTGGTCTGGTCTGGTCCTGGATGTGTGAGGTCAGTAAGCTCCTTTCAGGTGAATAAAGGTAAGAAACAAAGCACCTGAGCTCTTTTCTGAGGTGTTGACTGAAGAGGGATTTGAACCAATGTCAACACTGCAACCATGAAATACAGAGTATTTTTGAAACACTGCCTCAGAACTGTTTTGACTGCCTTTCTACATTTATCTCAAAGTCGGATATTCAATTGAATCTGATGGATCTGGATGATTTAAAACATTTTGGTTGATCTAATGTCAGATAAATGTTTACTTGAAGATTTTTATCCAAAGTGTGATGTACTTTAAGCCCAGCTACAGTCTTTTTATTGTTGTCAATCTTTGTAATTAACTTCACTTGTTCTTTTTTATTCTTATAATTCTCAAGAGTCAGTTTTATATTTAACTGTGGAGGCCACAGCAGGTGAACAGACCAGTACAAATACAAACACAATAAAATCTGTCTCCAACGCTTATGGGCAGAACATAAACACATAAACTGGTTTGATGCTTTACTGTCGGGGTTTAGAGGGAAACAGGAAGTGGAGGCAGGTGCAAAGGCCAACGTCTGGTGTTGGAGTCTCAGATAAAAGCAGTAAACTGTGGGTTTATCTGCCTCAGGATTAGCTCCACCTGCTCCAGACGGACATCAGAGCTCTGCCGACACTCACCTGCTCCACATGAGGAGGGGTCTGAGGGGTCTACCTGAGGACGGGTCTACCTGAGGAGGGGTCTGTGTCTGAGGGGTCTACCTGAGGAGGGGTCTACCTGAGGAGAAGTCTACCTGAAGCGGGGTCTACCTGAGGCAGGGTCTACCTGAGGAGGGGTCTGGGGGGGTCTACATGAGGAGGGGTCTGAGGGGTCTACCTGAGGCAGGGTCTACCTGAGGAGGGGTCTGGGGGGGTATACATGAGGAGGGGTCTGAGGGGTCTACCTGAGGACGGGTCTACCTGAGGACGGGTCTCCTGAGGAGGGGTCTACATGAGGAGGGGTCTGAGGGGTCTACCTGAGGACGGGTCTACCTGAGGCATGGTCTGGGGGGGGTCTACCTGAGGAGGGGTCTGAGGGGTCTACCTGAGGACGGGTCTACCTGAGGAGGGGTCTGAGGGGTCTACCTGAGGACGGGTCTACCTGAGGACGGGTCTACCTGAGGAGGGGTCTACATGAGGAGGGGTCTGAGGGGTCTACCTGAGGACGGGTCTACCTGAGGACGGGTCTGGGGGTCTACCTGAGGAGGGGTCTGAGGGGTCTACCTGAGGACGGGTCTACCTGAGGAGGGGTCTGAGGGGTCTACCTGAGGACGGGTCTACCTGAGGACGGGTCTGGGGGTCTACCTGAGGAGGGGTCTGAGGGGTCTACCTGAGGACGGGTCTACCTGAGGAGGGGTCTGAGGGGTCTACCTGAGGACGGGTCTACCTGAGGACGGGTCTGGGGGGGGTCTACCTGAGGAGGGGTCTGAGGGGTCTACCTGAGGAGGGGTCGAAACTGAGGAGGGGTCTGAGGGGTCTACCTGAGGAGGGGTCTACCTGAGGATGGGGTCGAAACTGAGGAGGGGTCTGAGGGGTCTACCTGAGGAGGGGTCTACCTGAGGAGGGGTCTGAGGGGTCTACCTGAGGAGTGGTCTGAGCTTTTAACTCCATCAGGCCCATGTCTTAAAGGTTTTCAGCCTCAGCAGCAAAACGCTTCATTCAGTTTCCAAATCTTTTTAAATGTATAGACTTTTGTCCTGGACCAAAATTACATTTGTAAAAGATTATTTAATTAATTATTTGGCTTTTTATGTTGCTTTTTCACTTGTTAGTGATTTTTTGTGATCATTACAACCATTACTTGTGACAATAACAATGAAAATGTGCCTTTCCATTTTGCGGAGGCTCAAACTGAGACTGAAGTACTTTACACTGGTTTAGATGAGCCTCTCTCGAGACACGTGCACTTTGAGCTTCGACAAATGTTGAACTAGTTTTTTACTTAACTCTGTTTTCAAACTGTATTTGTTCAACTCTTGAATCGCTCCAAATGTTAAATATATTATATATAAGTAATATAAGTATATAAGTAAGTCCGGTTTAGAGTTAGTTTGAAAACAGGGAGTGTCTCATATCTGTTGTTGTTAATCTCAAAAGTAATGTGAGAAGTGAGTGGGAGAGAGTTTGCTGAGGTTTAATATTTGTGGTTTACATTAAAATATGTCAAAAGTGGGTTCAGTGTGTTCCATGGAAAAACCACAGTCTTGTGTCACACAGACATACCTGAACAGTCTGCATCCACTTGACTTCATCATACGACCATCCGAATGAGATCAAGAGCCTTTTGTCAGTGTCCACCCAGATATACCCCAGGAGTACCCTAGAATACTGTATTCAAATGTTTCTCCTCAGACAAATCCCTAAAGGCCTCAGTAGATCTTAAACAGCTGATAGTGCCATACCGTCCAAATAACACTTTTTACTCCCAGTGTGCAGAGTTACTCGAGGTCCCTAGAGCCTCAAAAACTTACAGATGGAGCCCGAGCCTTTCATTAACGAGCTCCTTTTCTCTGGAGCATTCTTCCAAAATCAATCTGAGATGTGGACAACTCTCATGATTAGATTTCTAATAATTTTCTTTCAGCTTATAGAATCTGGCCTAAGCTAGGGATCTCCCATGATGCACAGGGGAACTTTGTCTCCTCTAACTGTTCATATTTGTGTTTTAATAACACAAATATGAACGTCTCGCTGGAATCTTTCAGACTCCTGATGTAGTGGTTATCTAGGCCTTAGTCGCTCTGTGGGTGCGGGGGAACAACGTTCTAACACATTTTTTAAGAAACATGTTTGGGTTTGACTTTGGATACAAAAATGAAAGCTCAGTGAGGAGTCTTGGTACAAATGATGTCTTTCGTGACGTCTGTGGGGTTTGAGCAAGTGGTAAAAAGTCACCCTGTATCCTCCACATACATCTCACCTCAACACTTGTTTCAGCCAAGCTCTAATATTATTGTTGTTGTGCATGTGTTGTTTGTCTGTCTTTGTCTTTTTGTCCCTCTGTCTCTCAATGTGTCCAGGTTTCTGTTAAAAGACAGTTTTTTTTCTTGTCACTGTTGTTCAGTTCTGTGTAAACTAAACTGAAGCGTATAATCTAGAGGGGGAAAGGGGAAACTTAGTGATTTAAGGCTATATAAATACATTTAGACTCACATTGACTGTAAGGCATTGACACTTTTAGTTTAACTGTGTGGTTCCAGTCTGTCCCTTCACAAACACCTCACAGACACTGAGTATGAGTATGAGTATTTCCTGTGACTACGTCCTGATCTCAGTCTGTCTGTGTGTTCCTCACTCATTTACTCTGCCCTGAAGTCACCTGAACAGGTAAACCCCACCTGTCTGACTCCAATAACCACCACCAACACAGACGAGAACTCAGTGTTCTAAATGTTCCGTCAGTCTGGAAACGATGAATCAGAAACACAACACAGTCCACAACAAGTCTCGGACTGAAGGGTTCAGTGCAGGAGGAGGAGCTTGTTTCTTATGGCTCTACATTGTTGCACTGTTTTTTTAAAGTTGTGCCATGTTTTTTTGTCTCTGTTGCGTCTGAGTGGTAGATCCGGGGTTTTGTCGATGACTGTTACTGACCTCAAGATCAATCTTAACATTGTAGTGTGGACAAAGTGTGAGTCAAAGATAATTATTATTTATTAAATATTAGAGAGTATGGTTGGTTCTTATCTTCAACACTAGTCTTCTCTGAAAAAGATCATTTAAACGCTGTACTATTAAAACACAATAGTCTTAAATGGTTATATTTTTAATGATCGGTTTATTTTTTTCTGATCTAACCACTCTACATCTTGCAAAAGCAACAAATAGCAGATGCAGTAAAGATTTAGTAATGCGATTCAGGTAATTGTGGTATATAATGTTATGCAGAAGCAGGTCATGTGCTCATGTTGTGATCCTCTGTGTGGTGTATCCTAGCTGTGGCTGCAGAGACAAGCCGCGACACGACCGTCTACAGTTCACTCTGCGTGAGATAAAAGCTGTGTTTGCATTCTTCTGCGTGGACTGTAAGCGTTTCCATGGCACTAGCTCTGTGTCCCGTCCCAAAGCACTGCACACGGGGTCAAGGTGAGACAAGACTAGTGTTCTCTTTCTTCTGACCAAAAAAAGAGTCAAATCTTTTAAAAAGAATGACTTTAACTAAACAAGAACCATGGTACACTGTCCAAACTGAGCTATGTCTCTATGTCTCTCGGCTGGCTTCAGTATTCTTCTGGAAGAGCTGGAGGAAGTGTCTGGGGAGTGGGAAGTCTGGACATCTCTGCTTAGACTGATGCAGCCGTGACCCCGTCCCGGAAACTGTAAACTGAATGTAATTGCAGCCCTATGTCTCACATTTCAAATTTGACACAAAGAACCTTATGCATATTGGCCACATTTGCCTCAAAGTAACAGAACCAAGTATTTTCAAAGCTAAAGAACAATAATTATTTAAAATATATGATATATTATTATTTTTTAAAACCACAACCATTTAATATAGAGACTGATACATATGGCCCTCTGGTCTGTGCTGCTCGTGGTCTGTGACTCGGGTTGGGCTGGCCGCAGCCTGTGACTCGGGTTGTGCTGGCCGTGGTCTGTGACTCGGGTTGTGCTGGCCATGGCCTGTGACTCGGGTTGGGCTGGCCGTGGTCTGTGACTCGGGTTGGGCTGGTTGTGGTTTGTGTTGGACTCGTGTTGAGCTGGTTGTGGTTTGTGTTGGACTCGGGTTGAGCTGGTTGTGGTTTGTGTTGGACTCGGGTTGGGCTGGTTGTGGTTTGTGTTGGACTCGGGTTGAGCTGGTTGTGGTTTGTGTTGGACTCGGGTTGAGCTGGTTGTGGTTTGTGTTGGACTCGGGTTGAGCTGGTTGTGGTTTGTGTTGGACTCAGGTTGGGCTGGCCGCGGTCTGTGACTCGGATTGGGCTGGTTGTGGTTTGTGTTGGACTCGGGTTGAGCTGGCCGCGGTCTGTGACTCGGGTTAAGCTGCTCATGGTCTCTGACTCGGGTTGGGCTGGTCGTGGTTTGTGTTGTACTCAGGTTGGGCTGGTTTGCAGTCTGTGACTCGGGTTGGGCTGGTCGCGGTCCATGACTCGGGTCGGGCTGGTCGCGGTCCGTGACTTGGGTTGGGCTGGCCGTTGTCTGTGACTCGGGTTGGGCTGGCCGTTGTCCGTGACTCGGGTTGGGCTGGCCGTTGTCCGTGACTCGGGTTGGGCTGGTTGTGGTCTGTGACTCGGGTTGGGCTGGTTGTGGTTTGTGTTGGACTTGGGTTGGGCTGGTTGTGGTTTGTGTTGGACTTGGGTTGGGCTGGTTGTGGTTTGTGTTGGACTTGGGTTGGGCTGGTCGTGGTTTGTGTTGTACTCAGGTTGGGCTGGTTTGCAGTCTGTGACTCGGGTTGGGCTGGTCGCGGTCCGTGACTCGGGTCGGGCTGGTCGCGGTCCGTGACTCGGGTTGGGCTGGTTGCAGTCCGTGACTCGGGTTCGGCTGGTTGTGGTTTGTGTTGGACTCGGGTTGGGCTGGCCGTTGTCTGTGACTCGGGTTGGGCTGGCCGTTGTCCGTGACTCGGGTTGGGCTGGCCGTTGTCTGTGACTCGGGTTGGGCTGGTTGTGGTCTGTGACTCGGGTTGGGCTGGTTGTGGTTTGTGTTGGACTTGGGTTGGGCTGGTTGTGGTTTGTGTTGGACTTGGGTTGGGCTGGTTGTGGTTTGTGTTGGACTTGGGTTGGGCTGGTCGTGGTTTGTGTTGTACTCAGGTTGGGCTGGTTTGCAGTCTGTGACTCGGGTTGGGCTGGTCGCGGTCCGTGACTCGGGTCGGGCTGGTCGCGGTCCGTGACTCGGGTTGGGCTGGTTGCAGTCCGTGACTCGGGTTCGGCTGGTTGTGGTTTGTGTTGGACTCGGGTTGGGCTGGCCGTTGTCTGTGACTCAGGTTGGGCTGGCCGTTGTCCGTGACTCGGGTTGGGCTGGCCGTTGTCTGTGACTCGGGTTGGGCTGGTTGTGGTCTGTGACTCGGGTTGGGCTGGTTGTGGTTTGTGTTGGACTTGGGTTGGGCTGGTTGTGGTTTGTGTTGGACTTGGGTTGGGCTGGTTGTGGTTTGTGTTGGACTTGGGTTGGGCTGGTTGTGGTCTGTGACTCGGGTTGGGCTGGTTGTGGTTTGTGTTGGACTTGGGTTGGGCTGGTTGCGGTCCACGACTCGGGTTGGGCTGGTCGCGGTCCGTGACTCGGGTTGGGCTGGCCGATGTCCGTGACTCGGGTTGGGCTGGTCGTGGTTTGTGTTGTACTCGGGTTGGGCTGGTCGCGGTCCGTGACTCGGGTTGGGCTGGCTGATGTCCGTGACTCGGGTTGGGCTGGCCGTTGTCTGTGACTCTGCTGCAGTCCGAGCGCGGCTGCTGTCGACAGGTGTCCGCTGTGACACAGAGCAGCAGATGTTTGGTCTGAAGCAGGTGCTGGACACACTGACTCTCACATTCCTGCAGGCACACACTAACGGCTCTGTGGTCCTTATCAGCTGCCATAAAGCATTTTCCACGATAAATCCAGGAAGGACCGAGTTAATTAGCAGCTGGTCTCACTGTACGACTCTGACACTGTCCAGACTTCACTCAGACGGAGGGAAGAGATTAAGAACCAGTAATTTAACTTATTATACTGTACGTTCGATGTCTTTTAAAAACAAAGGTCACATAGTTTGATAGCTACTCCTTTGTGAATTGTTGGGCAGTACTTTCCTATAAGAACATTTATTTAGCTAGAACCTGTTATATCAACACAAATTAAATGATCTTACGTGGATGCAGTCTCCTTTAGGGTACGTACAAACTGAAAAGTTACTTTGTGTTTTTTTAAACAAATACAATTTTATGAAAATGTAGTAACAGTAAAATGTAGTAATGGCCCACCTAAACAAGAGCGGCTGCAAGGTGCTCTTATTATTATCTTGTCCTGTGAAAGTTTGTCGTTTGATGCAAAAGTCTGGATGTATTTGGAATAGTTTAAAATCCTTGCTCGACCACTGTCTGTCACTGCAAACAGAAGCTCCATCCAGTCAGAAACACAATACGATCATTCCAATAAAATGTATGCAGCACAAACTTTCCCACAGCTGTAAAAGCCTGAGCTGATACTGAAGCCTTAAACCTGACAGATCTGGACACATGTGGATTCCTGGACATAACTCCACTGTGAGACTGAATTATATCCCCTGGGTTTTCCTGTAAAAACTGTCAAATGGTGCTGAATGAAGTTTGTGTGATGTCTTGTTGAGTTTTATTTTATTTACTGCAGTTGATACAAGTCACTGCCAGCATGTGACAAAACAGACATATGCAACACTGGGAAT
The DNA here is from genome assembly GCA_024349245.1 of Neodontobutis hainanensis. NCBI lineage: Eukaryota > Metazoa > Chordata > Actinopteri > Gobiiformes > Odontobutidae > Neodontobutis > Neodontobutis hainanensis. The sequence goes on along the minus strand of JALDNG010000120.1, from coordinate 247,374 downwards.
AAGGAGTATATGCTTAGGAACACATTTGGTTGAAATTCTTTTTTAAATAGTTTATAACCAAGCCAAAATTAAAGCTGCCAACAGGAACAGGATCACACATCCGCTGCATTTTCATTTTTTTTACAGATCAGCCAGGAAAATATCAATCGCAGTAACAGGATTGATTCACAAAATAAAGTAAGAATTCACAAGCATCGTTTTTTTTTTTTTTTTTGCAGACCAAAATAATGTGTAATACCTATAGGGCTGTTTCCACTGGAGCGGGACGGGTCGGGACAGTTTCGCAGGTTAATCCTATTGTGTGACAGACTAGTGCGATGGAGATGAATCTGTGCTGATAGTGCCCCAGCTCTTCAGACTGGGGCCTGTAATACTGACCAGAGACTAAACATCTGCACTCATCTGATGCCACTGAGTCTGATATGATGCTCCAGCAAAAACCAGCAGCCAGGCTGAGGACACAGGCTACAGCGGAGGGTTTAGTCCAATCACACAAAGGGAGGTTTCGAGTTTGGGACGCCCCCATTGACTGTTGGACTGGCCTGTAAAGTAACACTGTTAAAACTTTTAATCCCACTACAAACTAAAGAATCAGGAATATGGTCGGCCTTTAGTAGTGAGAAAGTAGTGAGGAAGACAAAAAGGGTTAACTCAAGTTTAAAAAATCACTAGAAATTTACTGCAACACCTTTCTTGTTCTTAAGACAAGATTTTAAGGCAGTACTAAACGATGTTCCAATGTGCATCAGTCTATCTGGGCTGCCAATGGGGGGCGCTTTAGTCCTGTTACATCTGCAGGGTTCAGCCACAGAGAAGGTTCAGCAAACAGCATTTTTGGTCCCATCATAAAAAACAACCAGAACACATTTCCATCCTCTAACATTTGCACACAATTATTAGACTGCTGACTCTGAAGCCACAGTTCCTTTTTACGCCTCTCCTGCCCAGAACTAGACAAGTCCATTTAATTCAACCGATCTAAACAAAGTCATACTCAGAAAACAATAATGCATCTCAGTGTACACAATAACTGTTCCATTTCTATGGATGAAAAAAGTTTAAGTAAAAGCAAGTCTAAGTAAAGTCTCTTGGAATTAGAGACGGGACATCTTCACCTTAAAAACCAGTCCAGATGCTTTTCCTTAAACCTTTTTTCAGGATGTCCTGGATGACTGAGAACCTTCCCAGACATTTCTATGTATGTATCAGTAAAAATGCATCTACGCTTCTAAAGATCTTTTATAGGTTAAAGTTTCTAACAAAATTTCAATGATAGCAAACTGTGACTGGAATCTGGAAAGTGAAATTTATTTTCAGTGAAATGCTCCTAAACACAGGTAACCTGCACCTTGACAGAACTGAACACACTTCTATCCCCGCCCACTCTCGTCCCTGATTGGATGTTACCCTCGGTGCGTCTAGACTCGCCCCCTGCCTCGCGAACGGCCTCCTCGCGCTCTGATTGGCTCTCGCGCCTGTCCGTCTCGCGCGGAGCTGTTGCTGCCGCTGAGTCCAGCTGCTGGAGCCGTGAGCCGCTCAGTGCGTCGAGCGGCGGACTGAACGGGACTCAAACACTGCGCTGCGTCCTTGGACCAAACTGTGGAGCCTTTACACACCTCTTCACGGAGCCGAGGACGCGCTGTGCACCCTGGGATAGCGGTTATTTCTCTGTCTTCTGAGACTTTGTTTGTTTTTTTCCCTGATGGTTAATGAGGACAGTGAGCTGCAGCACCAGACATGTGGAATATTCTGGGAAATAACTCTACTTTAGTGGCTCTTCTCCTCCTCTCGCTCTGGACTCAGGTGAGCTCTCTCTACGCATCACGCATCTCAGAAAAGCACTTGTACATTTGACCCTGAGGGAATTAACCACCTTAGTTAGACTTAGATAGACTTAGATGTGACTTATTGTGACTTAACAATATACAGAAGGTCAACATGTGCGCATCAGGACTCAAGTATTTTTGTACAAAAAGGGCAAATATCGATGCATTGCTTTTGTCCAGTATTTAGAAAACGGGGGTCTATAAGATCTTTAGAGATAGATCTTTCTTATAGTTCTTTAGTAATTGGAGAATAAATTTGCTCCAAAAGTATATAATAGAACTGCATTTGCAAAATACTGAGGTGTCTCTTTAAATAAATGTTATTGTCAATTTCAGAATACAAAGTCCACGTGCCTTAATTAGTACTTTAACAATACAAAAGTCCAGAGCGGAGAACATTTTGATGCACAGGCTTAAACTAGAATGAACTTTGCAGCAGCAGACCTGAACAGCCTCGTCGAATTTTATATTAAATCATTTATATAATGTAGAACCGCTGAATATTTCGTGTATTAACCGTTATCGCAATATCGGTATTTGAAAAAACTGCTTGTATTGAAATAACAATATCGATTTCCCAAACTGCCCGATTAGAGCTTTAATTCAAACTGTGCTCAAACCTGATGCAGTCTGGTTTAATTTAGTCTTTGGTTTGGTTTTAAAGTAGCCCCAGTTTATTTCATGATTAAGTTGAATTTAACTTATCTGTTACTGTCTATGACTCATTTTCTTATATAATTATCACACCTGTTTTGCTAATATTGTGCAAGCCCTACTGTAAAATGGACACACATCTTTGCACATTTAGATGTTGTAGCGACTCAAAGTGTCTTTCTAGGCTTGGATTCCAGTTTTAATTGACTTTTCAGAGTCAGATGAGACGTGAAGAGGCTTGTGGGACTAACAGGACTCACTGCAGCTTACGTTCTTGAACAGCTGCTTCAGTCAGTGAGTGTAGAGCAGAGGGAATCTGGACCAGGGCTGCACAGTTTACTGAAAACCAACAAGGACAGTTCACAGAGAAGTGAGTTTAAAGGGCAGTCCAAGCCTTAAGTCAAACAGTTCAGACAGTCCTGCTTGTATTTGTTGGTTAAGTCCTGGATTAGTCCTGATTTGGGCCTAGTTTAGATTTAGATTAATCCTTGTTTAGTCCATGTTTTGTGTTTTGTTTTGTATTTTTGACTCGGGGTTGTTCAGAACTTTGTTTGTTCTAAAAGTTGGATACAATTGAGGATTTATCCTTTAAACGTGGGCACTCAAACATATCAGGTCATTCTGTTATCAAAATCCCACAAAGTTATTGCTTATCTTCCTAATATAGTGCAGCTCTAATCTGTGCTGATTACTTTAAAACATCAGTGTTTCCCACACGTTAATAAAACCTTTACGGACCGCCATAGCCTCAAAATATACCAAAAAATAGATTTTAACTTCAGAAACCTGACATTGTGCCAGGTAAATCCCCTTCATCTGCTCGGGTCTGTTGTGTTCAGGTCACGGGCTCAAATCTGTTGTGTTCAGGTCACGGGCTCAGGTCTGTTGTGTTCAGGTCACAGGCTCGGGTCTGTTGTGTTCAGGTCACAGGCTCAGGTCTGTTGTGTTCAGGTCACAGGCTCGGGTCTGTTGTGTTCAGGTCACAGGCTCAGGTCTGTTGTGTTCAGGTCACAGGCTCAGGTCTGTTGCGTTCAGGTCACAGGCTCAGGTCTGTTGTGTTGACCTGTGCCTGTTTCTGTGGGTAGCTCAGTGCACAGACTCCTCAGCTGCTGCTGCTGCTTCATGAGCCACTGCAGCGACACAGCTGAGCACAGGTTTACATTTCTTGGAATAACTAACATTTCCACTTTTCTGTCCATGTTTGTGAGAAAAACACAAACTGACACAACAGCACAGCCACCTGCCTGTTTCTGTGGAATTCAAAAAGTCAAGCTGTACCAACTCATCACTGCAAAATACAAATGTGAACGTTTAGAGTTAGCCAATATTTATTTTTTAGTAGCAGGAGCACACGTGTGGCAGACAGCCAGAGGTTTTAACACAAGGACGCAATAAAAGAGGTCTAATGTGACTTATGTGTCCCCGGCTTTAAATCCGCTGAGTATTGTTGTAGAGATACAAAAACCCTTTATTTTATATTTCCTCTTCCACATTTTTGCACAAACAGCAGCAGTCTTTCCCCCACAAACAGTTTTATCTGACTCCAAGGCCCAACAGATTACTTTGCACCACTGTTTGCATGAACTCTGCTGTTATTGTGTGTTTTAGAACGTGCAAAGCTTCAGTAAATGAGTCTGTTTACAAGTGCTTAAACTTTTGCTTATAAAGAAAACCACAAAATTTAGCAGGGTCCAACCTACATCCACCTAAATCCTCGGACACTAACCCTCTGCTTCCGCCGCAGGTTTCTGAATCGACGGGTTACTTCGAGCTGCAGCTGGTCTCAGTGGAAAACCCTAAAGGTCAGCTTCAGAGCGGGGAGTGCTGCGACGCAGAGAGGAGCGCGTCGGAGGGACACTGCAGCGAAGACGAGTGCGACACGTATTTCCGAGTTTGTCTAAAGGAATATCAGAACGAGGTGACCACAAACGGAGCCTGCACGTACGGCTCGGACACGACTCGAGTTATCGGTGGGAATACTTTTACCTTCAGAGGACAGGGGCGACAACACGGAGACGCAGGGAAAGTCACCATCCCTTTTCAATTCGCCTGGCCGGTAAGTGACGTTCTGGTGACTGGCTGAGTTTTGGTGATGATATCTAAAGCTGTTCCTTCTAAGATTCCTTCAATCATATGTATGCATTTTAATACAGGTTTGTGTAAAGTAATGCTCTCATGACCTCTTTTTCCATAAGCTGTCTTGGCTTGTTCTGAGTTTGAGTCTCTGCTTGTCGTCTCTTTTCTGTTGGAAAGTGGGATTCACTGTCATTAGCTTCTGTTGTGGAATAAAAGTAGTTTTTCTTACATCTACTAGAATAACATTACATGACTTCATTTTCAGACAATGTCAAAATTGTGAAAAAAACGTCTCACAAGGACACGCCTTGTATTTCATTCAATAACCCAAACAAAACTAACCCAAGACATAAGCAATGACTAAACAAGAACTGGACCAAGACTAATCTGAGACTAACGCACGAGTCAACCCAGTGGGTCAAACCGAACCAGAACTACGTCTCAGGTGAAAGTACGATTAAACCAAGACCACGTATACGACTAACCAAGGATCAATCTAGGACAAACGTGATACTACACCAAAGATCAAGTCATGCTTTCCTGAGTCTCTGCTCGTCTACCTTTACTTTGGAAATGCTTTCATACTTTCTTACTAACGTACCTACTCACATTAGCTTCTGTGGATTAACAGTGTGTAGAACTGCGTTGCATCACTTAGTTGTTCATGCTTCGATTTTGACTGAAACTTTAAAGCCATCACTTTCCTGCCTCAGCATGTAAAAGCAAGATAAAGTATTTTCAGAAGAAAACCAGTCCATCTGATTTTGGACTTTTATGACTTTGTCTGAACCAGAATTGTGTCAGTGTTTGGCGGAAAGATCACCTACTGCTGTGCATTGTCTTGTCTTTGAAGTTTCTTTTGAACAGAATTGGACAGGTTCCTTGTTGAATTATGAATTACCTGCTGCTCATCGTTCTGAAAATGACGTCCCCTGAGGCAGAAAGCCAGCCCGGGACATATCCTCCACAGCTGGATGTAACACTGAAGCATTTCCTCTGTCACTCCCTTAAACTGTCCCTGAAGCTTATGTGTGTGGTTTTGTTTGATTGTTTTTTTTCTTTTCGGAGCAGCCTATAATCTTTATGTGCTTGTTGTACATGAAAGCTGGTCCAGAGCCAAGAACGCATTCATTTTAGAGAAACTCTCAGAGTCGACCAGAACAGTCCAGTCAAACAAATAGTGTTTCTTTTTTAAATCAGACTTTATTCAAGAATGTATGAACTGGAACAAGTGCTTGATCTTTATTCTAAAAGTAGGGCTATGTTGGCGGAGATTCTAAAGGTTCCCTATTATAACATTTTTGGGTCACTGTGGGGTGGGACACTTGTTTTTTAAGGTCTTCCAGAATTGACTCACTGAATTTAATTGAGAAAAAAAACACTATTAGAAGCCTCATCATAAATGCTTTGTGTCTGTGTGTGTGTCTTTAAGTCCCTCCCTCTGAGCTCAGCCTGCTCTGATTGGTCACTTTAATGTAGGACTACATCAGGAGTAAACCAAATATTAAAGATCATACCCAAGACAAACCTAAGCAAGACTTACCTAAGACCAAACTAGGACTTAACCAAGGGCTATTGCAGCCAAAAGCAAGACTAAACCAAGACTTAAATAAATCCAGACCAAAGTTTAGAATAAATTCAGGACTAAAAGTAAACCCAATCCGGACTAAATCTAGAACTACACAAGGACTAAACTCAGACTACATCCAGCTACTAAACAAGGCTCAAACTAAAACCAAACTAAACTACACCTGAGCTAAACTAGACTAAGTATCACACCAGGACGAAATCCAGGACTCTACCCAAGACTAAACTAAGGGTTAACTGGGACTAGACCAAGACTTAACATAGGACTAAACCAGAACTAAATCTACCACCAAGCGTAAGACTAAACCAAAGATAAGTCAGAACTAAACCAGGTGTTCAACAATAACTAAACACAAACCTGAACAGGACTGACCTAAACTAAAACCAGGACTAACCCTGATTTAAACCAGGGTTTAAACCAAATATTATTGAGGACCAAAAGATTAGACAAAACCTGGATCAAAACAGGTCCAAGTCCATACCTAAGTCTAAATCTAGGACTAAACCAGAATTAAACCAGAATGTTGTTGCTCATTCCATTCCCTCTGTGTTACCTTTCTACCTCACTACGTAACAGCAGGGCTTAGGACAGGCCTCTTAAATCTGGCCCTTTATGTTCCAGTGTTTGTCTGATAAGTGACCACTGAGTCGCTGTTACGCTGGGTTTGTTGTGGCGTCTGAAGGAGACATGAAGGGCTGTTGATTAAGAAGTGGCAGGTAACTCATTATCAAATCTCAACCGAGCCACGGCCAATCAGACGCAGCAAAGGAGCGTGGGAAACAAGGGACACCCAATCAGACGCAGAGACGGAGCGTGAGAAAGTGAGACAGCGTTTGGCATCAGAAGCATTTGGGAAAAAAGCTGCAGGAGAAATGTTAATACAGTCATTTGAATCAGAGGTTTAATCATCAAAAAGAAACAGATGAGTGAGCCGCCAAAATAAGAGCATGGTCTAACAGAGAGATGGAATTTAGTTTCAAGGTAAAGTTCACATGTATCTCAATAAACAAAACTGGCAAAGACTTTATAAAAGCAGCATTTATTTGTCAGAAGTGATTCAGAGTCAGTTCTTATGGAGTCCAGGACTAAACAAGTCATGTTTTTGTCATGATGATGTCAGAAGGTTAGGATCTTTTATGGCACAAAAGTCAGGTAGAGCTGGTTTGATTTGGGGCCGGAGTTAATGCAGTTTAAGTTTGGTAAGTTTGGTATTCTTTTGCTCTGCACTTTGTCAACTAAAGCCACAACCCCTTGAGGGCACTGCAATAATAAAGAAAAAAGAAGACAGAACCTAGTAAAGGGTTGTAGCAAAACAGTTTGTGAATGCGCGATGAGCTTTGAGCACGTACAGTTAGCTTTATGGATGTGCAAACAAATGCATCCTAACATGTTAGGATGCTGTAATTGCAAAAGACACTAGACCAGACTTCTTTGCCTTTGGTTGTATTGATCACACATTGTTCACACCTGTTGCTTTGTTCTAATCTCACAGTTTGACGATTAAACATGCAACTATGACATGTTTTAATCTTATACAATTGCAAAAAATTTAAAAAAATTTCCCAATGTGTGACTTGGGCTTTCTAAACCAGCAAGACTTGAATAAGACCAAACAGGACTAAACCAAGGACTATTCCAAACAAAAACAAAAGCAAACCTAGATGGAAACCTTGGCTAAAACTAAACCCAGGTCAAAGTTTAGGACTAAACCAAGATTAATTCAGGATTAAACCTTGACCAAATCTGGACTAAACCTGGCATTACACCAGGTCTACATTAAGGCTCAAACAAAACTACACTCCACTATTATACCCAAGACTAAACTAAGGCTAAACAAACGACTAAACCAGAACTAAACCTGGGGGAAAGCATACAACTGAACCAAAGATAAATTCAAGACTAAACCAGGTCTAAATCAGCAGACTTGGCCTTAACCCGGTCTTGTCCAGTCTTTGTGAGACGTCCTGAGAGGAGTGTGTCTGGTGGCTTCTATCTGCTTTGTGTGACCCCTCCATTCATCAGGGCCGTGGTCAGCTGTCAGCGCCGCGACATGGAAGTAGTAATCTGGGGCCTGCAGCGGATCGGGTTTCCACTCGAGCCACGTGGGCGACACTGCGGGCTCGTATCGGTGTCGTATCGCCGTGGAGCCCGCTCAGTGAGGGCCGGGGATCCACTGCCCTCTCAGGTTTAACTGGACCGTCACTGGCTCTTTGTGTGACTGTGTGTGTGTAGGGTCAGTGTTTTCCACTATCCACCGCTGTGTGGACAAAGGAAGAAGGGTATCGGTGTCCAGCGGCTCCTGTGAGGAAGACGTCAAGGACAAAAATCTCTTCTACTCCAGGCTTTTAGCTGTGCATCAGGTGTTTGAGCACTGAGGTGTCACTGATCCATAAAGCTGATGCACTCAGGGATCAGGTGACTAATGATCCCTTTAGACCCCTCCGTCCAACTGGTCAGTGTTTCGAAAGCCTTGGGTTTGTATTTAAAGCTACACCGCCCCCTAAATGAGTTAATTAAGCTCATTGTAACCTTGGCTTGCATTGATATATTTGCATGGCCAGTCAAACCCATTCGCTTTCTTAGGGAAGTGAAGAGTTCTTGACCCCGTCCCATTGAACCTGACTTTGAATGATGACAGAAGACGGTGATGTTTGCTTTTTCTTTGAGACTTTGTCAATTCGGTTGTTGACGAGTCCTCTGCCTTTAAACCTACGTCCGAGTGCCTTCTTTAAAAAACCTTTATTGCCCATGTCTTGGATGAATCTCCACAAACACAATGAGTTTCTGTAGCTACACAGTGTTGCCGCGAGTGTCACTTTCCTCTAACAAAGCATTTGTGTCTCTGTCATCATCAGAACGTCAGAATGTAGTCGCAGTAAACTCACAACTAGTCTCAAAATATCAGTTAAAGCAGCCTTTGTTCATGCTCAGTCGTGATTGTGTGTTTAACTTTAGCTCTAAAAAGGGTAACTACATTTAGAGTATGAATGTATATTAGACTTCAGTGAACTTCCCAGTCCTTGCTAAAAGGTCCACTGTTTTCCATTCTCAGTTGGTGTTTTGCTCCACGAGGCCAGCGTCTCCTTGTGTTGAGTGTTTTGTTCGAAGCAGTGGCCTGTAGCTTCTGCTGCTGCTTTAGTCAACTCCCTCTGGTTCATCTGGATCTGGGCCACTCTCTCTGTCGCGCTCTCTCTGAAAGGATGAAGGAGAGCGTGAGGGCTTTGTGCCGGAGAGTGTCCTGGGACACTCGACCCAAACAGTTTTACGTTTAAGGACAGGGGCTTTTAAAAACTGACAAACATGTAGATATTTGTTTGGACCTGGGACAAGGACAAGTTTGTCATCTTGGTCCTAGTTTGGTCATGGTCTGGTCCAGGTCTTGGTCCTGGTTCAGTCCTGGTCTGAACTGTTTTCAGCTGCTGGCTTTATGAACGGTTGTGTGAATAATAGAATTGGCGATAAACTCACAGATCTTCACTTGTTTGATAAATGAGGACCGGTTTTTGAGACACTTTGTCCCGGTCTGAGAACAGACTTCCTAAACTCAAATGTACAAATATGACTGCCACTGATCACGAGACATGTGTTTAATGGTCTCGCCCCTTCCTCCTCCTCAGTGTCTCTGGGGTATTTTTAGTCCTGTCCTGCCCTCACCCCTCACTAAACGGGACTCGATCAACATCAGTGACTCCGAACTAAACCTAAATGAAGTCATTTCCAAGGCATCGACCCGCTGCTGTCAGACACTTAATAACACAAGAAAACACACGATCTGACCTGGAGGTGTTATCCCAGGAAGTATCAGTGCAGTTAAAACAACGGCACCAGGAATCCTTTGTCCAGTCTCATCTTCAAACAGTTTAAATAAAGACGTCCTTGAGCCACATTCTCACTGATTATCGACTGGACTCACTGTGTCCAGCTGCTCGCTCACTCGACCACAGACATGCTGCTGCTTCGAGACGTCCTGAGAACAACTCAAACTAATGTGATTACTTTGAGTTTTAGACTTGAAACACTGTCAAAAACAGCCATATAACAAGCTCAAAGAAGCACTGTGTCCTCTATGTGGCCAATGCTGCTGCTCCAGAATGGCCCTAATAACGGCAGATGCTAAAGTTTAGGTTTTGTGGGATAAACACAAACAGAATAGCATAGTGGCATTATAAATTATACTAAAGAGGGTCTATGGAGACAGACGAGGCTCAAACTAAAAGCCTGGCCTGTTTTTATTCTGTACAATCCATTAGTCTCAGAGTTTGATTTCCAGGAGAGGCAACTAATGGCTGTAAATAGAGTGTGATCGGACACAACCAGAAAAACAGAGCATCACATTTTAGAGAAACAGATAATCAAGTCATATTGAACGTGGGGGAGGCCTCGACCAATGGGAAGGGTTCTAGACCGACATTAGTTTGACAGAAAGAGATCCATAAATAGTTACACTCTGATATACAGTATATTATATCTGAGAATACTTCCACTATTTTACATGAGCACAATATATTATATATACAATAATAATAGAGCCCAATTTGGATTCTTTTGAACCAAACAACTACAGGCCAATCTCTAAATTGCCTTTTTTATCTAAAATCCTGGAGAGAGTGGTGGCGGAGCAGCTGACTGCGTTTCTTAATGAAATTAATGTTATAGACAAATTTCAGTCAGGCTTCCGAAAATGTCATTCAACAGAGACTGCCCTGCTGAGGATATCAAATGACATTATGATGGCAGCTGACTCTGGGCAGTACTCAGTCTTGATCTTACTGGATTTATCGTCTGCTTTTGATACTCTGGACCATAATATATTGTTAAAGCGTCTGCAATATGAAATGGGTTTCTCTGGATCAGTTCTAAAGTGGTTTTCCTCTTACCTGAGTGACAGATCATTTTGTGTCTGTATTAACAATATTCTCTCTGAAATGACCCTCTGTCATATGGAGTTCCTCAGGGCTCAGTCTTAGGTCCTCTTTTGTTTTTATTGTACATATGCCCTCTTAGTGAAATATTTCATGGTTTTAAAAATGTGTCTTATCACTTTTATGCTGATGACATTCAGTTGTACTGTTCTTTTAAAGACTCTGAGTTTTATAAACTTACTGAATTGTTGAACTGCTTGACTTGCTTAAAGAACTGGTTATGCAATAACTACCTACAGCTAAATACAAAAAGACTGAAACTTTAATCTTTGCACCTGACCAAAAATACTTCAAATCAAACAACACCTTGGTTCCCTGGGTTCTTCCGTCCAGTCGAGCCTCAGAAACCTTGGTGTTCTGTTTGACCAATCTATGTCTCTGGACAGTCATTCTAGACAGTTGGTCAAAAACTGTTTTTATCATCTAAGAAACATTTCTAAATTGAGAGTGTTATTGTCTAAATCTAACTTGGAGATGATTATTCATGCTTTTATTTCTTCTCGTCTTGATTATTGTAATTCTCTTTTTATTTGTTTCAACAAATTGTCTCTGGGTCGGCTTCAAATGGTGCTAAATGCTGCAGCCAGGCTTTTAACTGGAACCAACAGAAGGGCTCACATTTCACCGGTTTTAGCTTCACTTCATTGGCTTCCAGTCAAATTCAGGATTGATTTTAAAATTTTAGTCTTGACTTTTAGAGCTCTACATGGACAGGCCCCCCAGTACATCACTGACCTGCTGACCCCTTACTCCTCCTCACGCACTCTTCGGTCTTCAGGTCAAAACCTTTTAATGGTCCCCAAAACACGTTTGAAAACCCGGGGTGACCGGTCTTTCCAAACAGTCGCCCCCAGACTCTGGAACGCCCTGCCCCTGTCACTGCGAGTGGATATTTCTGTTGATTCTTTTAAAAAGCAGCTGAAGACACTTTTATTTAAACAAGCTTTTAGTTGATTGGGCTTTTTATGTTTCAATATTCTGTGGTTTGAATTTTTTTTTTTTTTTTTTTCTCTAAGTTTTATTGTTTTTTATTGCACTTTGTAAAGCACTTTGTGATTTATATCTGTGAAAGGTGCTATATAAATAAAATTTACTTACTTACTTACTTAGAAAAGTAGCTGGGTCTGGATGAACAGATTGGCCTTAGGGGGGGGTTGTTGTTTTGTTTTGATCAGAGCAAGAAAGGGATATAGTTCCGTTTTGGGGAAGTCAGTGAAATAAGAGAACAATACGCTGTCCAACTATTTACATTCCTTTTGCAAAAGCTCTCTTCGCAGACATTTCCACTCAGCACTGTAAGCTTTTACCCAAAATGGGGCGGCCTTATGCATTGTGTTGTTTTCCTGATTGGTTGTATGTCCATCCAGTTGTGTCCAGTTTTTCTTTGTCCATTAGAAATGTAACTCTAATTGACAGGGACTAGACTAATCCTTTATAGGAGTAGAATTAAAAACACTTTTTATTCGAAGCTGATAAACATGGCAGTTTGAATGGGCTCAGTTTTAATTAAAACTAGTGCTTTTAGTTAGATTTTTAGCTTTAGCCTTTTGTCTTTTATTTTATTGAATAGTGCTTTATGTTGTGACTAGTTCTGTCAAAGTCTTGAACTGAGTTTCTACCAAAATAGTGACATATTGTATTTAAGGCTGTTGTCTGTCAGCTCAGTTTCCCACAATGCATCTGTACACTTCTCTTTCTGGTGTTTATCTGTGATAACCTGCGTGATGAGAGGGTTTTATTGAACGCCTGCTGAGTCCAGCATCTCTGAGTGTCTTTCTCATGACATCTTTGAGGGAAAACTTTACTGTTGTTCTGGTTTAGTTTGATTGTTTAGTGAGACCCAAAGGTGAGATCACACCTGCCGTTTGCTTTTTTTGGCCTGAGACTCAGTGAGAAGACAGGAATGTTTTGTGGCGGCCACATTTAAAATCCCATCAGTAAACAACATATTTGTGCAGTTGTTAAGACACGTTTTAGTTTTTCGTGTTTTTAGTAGAGCAGCAATGTGCAATTTATTCAACTAATTTCAATTGAATGTACAGTATTTACATAGTATTCACATCACAACAGGCCTGAAGCAGACCCTGGCTCTGGTGGGCGTCCGTGTGCCTGGACCGACCAGAGTAAAGTAAAGTAAATGAAGCCAGAACGTATGCAATACAAGATTTAATAGAATAATAATGTCAGAATAAGGGCCATACAACAGCATAAAGACAGTTAGAGGAAAAGGGTAAATACAGAGGGAGAGTTAAAGGAGACAGAGGGGCTTCTGGGAGATACTCTTACTATAACCTTTATACTGAATTTTAAAAAAACATGACTTTTGCAACAGAAGAAGCTATTTTTGTTTTGTGTAAAAGAGAAAAGTGGGGGCTGCCTGTTGAAATGAGGAGGGATCGGGTAAAGGTTCAGCTGGTTCAACCCGTCTTGGACAAAACGGTTTCTCAATGACCTCCTTCATATCAAAACTTTATTAAATCTGAAAAAATAACAATAACCTTTTTATATGTTTCTGATAAACGTGAGTGATTGTGAAATAGATCTGTTTGTTGTAAAGCAAAAGGACACCGTTGTTGACTCCAGAATAAGGGCGGAGCAGCTTTGATTGACAGACAGGAGCCTCTCAGCTCAACGACTGGACTTCCACGACTGGTTTGTGAAAGTATCTGATGTGAGTCTGCTTTGTGTCTTTTCATGTTTGAGAGAATGAGTCTCTGTCTTGAGTCCCATCGACTGTAACTGAAGCAGAACAAGCTGTCCACTGTTTAAGCACTCAGACCAGTGTGTCTGCTTCATCCACGTTCTCAAGTCAGGCCTGCATCTTTGCTTCCAACATGAAGTGGTAATGCTAGTGCTTCTTTTACTTAATCATAATTTGGTATACTGAATAATTTTTTTGTAGAATAACAGGAGCTGGGCGACTCGCGGTCCTTGAAGATTATATTGAATATATTAAGTATTGAAGTGTAGCAGAGAAGGTCATGAGTTATATCTGAGCTCTAGTTATCGAAAGGTCTTGTTTGACAAATTAAGACTGATCTTGATCTAAGATTGAGACATTGGCTTGTGCTTGTGTGAAGTCAGGTTTTATTGTTATATTGATGAAAATTAAATGATGCTGGGGCATATACTTGGGAGACCCCTGATTGATTCCTGCTTGAGTCATTTGCCCACTGTCATCCCCCTCTCTATCACTTTCCTGTTGCTCTACTTAAAGAAAGAAGTCCCTGAAGTCTGAAATATGGAAACATCTTGCTCCTAAAAGTCAACACAAATAGCTCTCAAAGGCTCTCTGTTTAACTCGAAGGCTGAAGTCAGAGGTTAGTCCACTTCTTCAGTGTCAGTGCTGCCAAAGCCTGTTTTGCTGGAGGTGTTTTTTTGCAGTTAAACAGCAGCTCGGTGTTTTTCCACGGCGTGAATATCACTTTCGTGTTGGAGCTTTGGAAACGAGGCCTGCTTGCACCTCTTTGTCTCCGAACTTTTCAGACGAACAATGGCTTTCTTCCAGCTCCTTTGTGTCCATAGATAGAGTTCATTAGACGAGCACTGGGCGGGGCATCGGTGTAAACACAAGACGCACAGATAAACACCGAGATGTCAGCGATTACACGAGAGATCACACTCTTATGGTTTAGCACCTGTTTAGGAAAGGTCTGCAACGCCCCAAAGCCACAGTCGAACACAACACCAACCGGATTCCTGTTGTGAGCTCAAAAAAGCTAACCTGCAGGAGACCACGTTTCCACTGTTCCACTGGAAGTGCGTTTCCTTTGAAAAGGTGCAGCTAAATACAAGTGTGAGCTGATGACAGAAGATCTTTACTCCAGTAAAAACAATTAAACATTAAACTGAGATGGTTTTCAGTCTTATTCTTTTTATTCATATTCCAACAAAAACACACTCAATGGTGTAGCTTTTTTCTGAAATCAAAGCTAATTAACTTGTTTGATTGTAAACATTTGTCGATTGTAAAGATCGTCTTCACTGCATTAACAAAATCCAAATAGAGTCCATAAATTGTAGAGGATTGGCGCAGCATCTATCCTGAGCATCCTGTGAATAAATCGACCAGAAACAGTCTGATGTTTACTGCAGCAGCTCTTGAGAATAATTGATGGCAATGCCTCTAAGTTTCTAAAGTCAAATATGATTTAAATCTCATAGAAACACAACTCTCCTGAATGTCCTGAACACAACACAGTGGAAACGCTGAACAAAACTGTGCCCCTTACCACTCCAGTGGAAATGAGGCTTCTGTTCCTCTCGTTTAAAGGCCCCTTCCTCTTTTTTTTTCCCTCACCGCAAAACTTTTCTTGTTGCTTTTTCAAATATTGCGTGTTTTTTACACCTCTGCTGCTACTTCTGAAATAAATACAAGAAATGATGTCTGATATTTTGCACTATGTAGGTTCAAAGATGAATGCTGGTGTTTTGTGCTGGAGCGCTTTCTAAAACACTTCCCGTCCCTCTTCGAATGCTCACTTGTTCCACATCAGTGTTTTTTTCCTGTTTGTCCTCAGGCCGATGATAAAGTGTGTTAACTATTGTTCCACGCGTCTTGAATGGAGACAAAGCCCTGCCTCCTGTTTCCCTCCGTCTCTTTCTGCATCAGGAGTTTCCAGATCACAGATAAAGCGATGGTGGTTTTGATACAAGCTGCGATCGTAAACGATAACCAACGGGACACGATGCTTTCGCTCTGAGCGGAGTCGCGTTACATCGGATTTGATTTGGGGGAAGATGTAATAAATACTGAGATGCTATCTCTCGACATGTTCTGACTCCCATTGGAAGATGTTGGCACCTTTTTTGAGAAACTGCGTGAACTAAATGAAAGAATGAAGCACACTTTCAACCCTGTCCAACAGAAATACTGAGTCCTCTGACTGAAAAGTGAATTAGTGTTTTTGAGAATGAGATAAGTCTGTGGAGAAGGACAGAGGTAAAAGTCAGGTGACACGCAAAAACAGAAGAGCAGACTAACAAGCTTAAATCATGGCCAAGACTTTAAAGGACCAAGTTAAGACCAAAACTAGGAAAAGATCAGTGACCAGTCTCAACTCATGGGGTTTGTTGGAACGTGCTGAAAAAGATCTGCAGTGGTTATCAAGAATTCAAAATAAAATTCCATTTAAAGATTTAAAGACATTTTGACTTAAATCACTGAAATCAGGTATAAACTAATCTGTTTAAATCCAGTGTTTGCGTTCGGGGAAGAAGCCTTTCGATGATGCTGAAAGGTGTGGTCCTTGTCCCTCTCAGGATTACAATATGACTACGTTATTTATCAGTGTTGACTTAGATGACACTCCTCAGTTCCCACGATGCATCAGGAAACGTCGGGAACAGTGATGGTGACTAGCTGTGGCTCATGTTCATAAAAGTGTAAATCAACAGTAAACAGTAACTCAGTTCTTTTGTTTGTAAAGTTGCGTCAGTGCGACGTGCTTCCACAGGAAAAAAACAACAGTTGTGTAACTTTTAGTTTCATGCTACACTTTTTCAAAAGCAGACCGTCACACTTTATCTGATGCTGTGTGTGTTTAGGCTAAGACACATAAAATACTAATACGTCTCACCAAACTTTTAACTTTTAGCTGTGAGCGTCAGAATGTCCTCGTTAAACATCACGAGACTGACGCCAATATTTATCCCTGCTCTCTGTTTCTGTTTTTACTTCCTCTTTGACATCAGTGTCGGGAGTGCTATGGGAGACGATTAGGGGCTCAGTGGTAGAGCGTTTGTCCTATAACTGGAAGGTTGGCGGTTCGATTCCTTCTCTCCCCACTGTTAATACTGTTGTTGTGTCCTTGAGCCAGACACTGAACCCTCTTTGCCTCCAGTGTCTGTGGCTCTGCTGCGTGAATGTTTGGTGCTTCAGGTGGGACACTTTATTTATTTTTAGACTCTGTGTAAAGATTGGAACAATGTTTTATTTTATTTTTTGTCTTTCGTTTTTGGGACATTGGTGCAGTTTTAACCTTTTTTGCTTGTGTTTTCTTTATTTTACTTGTACATGTAATAGTAGCCTTTAACTTTAACGATGTAATAAGTTTATACTAATGGATTTGTGCTGTTTTCTGCCGAACATTCTCAGTTTGGGTTGGACCTGCAGAGACAGAAATAGCTCTTCATTCGTTTGGTTTGGTCTTGGAAAAGTGAAGTGGGTCACTCTGAAGCAGCAGTCCTGATGAGATCTGCTCTGATTGTATGTGTGGCTCCTGTTAATAACGTGATAAATTAACCATCGCAGCTCGACTCCTCCGGGAGCTCCATGTTTTATTCAAGCTCGAGAGCAGATCAGGTGTGACAGGTGTTTTCTCTCCTCAGCAGCGCCGCTGAGTCGATAATTGGAACCAGGAGTTTGTTGAACTAAAGACGATAATCTGAAGCTCTGTGGATTTCAATTAAACATGATTCCTCTTGGTTTTTAGTTCCCATTCACGGCTTAGACCAAATATTTAGGTTTATACTTAAATTGTGGCTTTTGTGGGCAACACTAACTACTTTTAAACCCGAAACTAAACAGTGTTTTTATCTAGTCCCAGTTCAGTTTGTACTCTACAGTTTGTGAGCAGCTATGGTAGCCCTGTAGGGACATGGTGATGAAGTTAAAGCAGTATATGTGTGTTACTAATAGGGTTTTGCAATTAATCACAAAACGATCTCAATTTGAGCACATGCAGTTTCTGTTGGCCGGTTTAATTCATCATTGGCCGCTAAAATAAAAGTTCACTGCTCATTTGGGCTGGTATTACAACAGATTTTTAAAATTTAATTATTGTATTTTATGACATAAACCTAACTAATGTGAATCTAATGGAATAAATAAACCAGTGCTGTTCAGAAACAATGTGCTATTTATGAAATGTTTTGTTATACACTTTGTGTGCACTGAACTAATTTAGAATTGAGTATGTTTACCAAAATGGCAAATAAAATTGCTTTTGCAATATTCAGATTATTTTGTCCATATTGCACAGGCACAGTTACTGTACCTGATGTGTTTTTGTATAATGTCTGTGTCTGTATGAGTGTGTATTTAGCAGTGTGTTTACTAATCTGGTCAGGCAGGTTAACAGTCTTTGAAGAGGAAGCACAGGTCCTAAACCCATCTGTGTTTAACCTTGGCTCCTCCATGTTCTGTTATTTATCCTTCAACATCATTCAGCCTTTAGCTGCTGTGGCCTAAATGATCCAATAGAGACGCTGAATATGGAGCCACACACTAATGTTCTCTACCCACTCACTGACAGCACACACACATACATTCTGAATGGAAATTCATTCATGGAGCTTTAATACATTTGACGCATGTTTTTAGATAAATTCTGAAGTTGAACCCTGTGTGTGCACGTGCTCTGTACTGTATGAGACATTTGACACCTCCAACTAATTTACAGCCGTCAAAGGGATTTGTTTTTTCATTAGGCTTCACCCGTTCAATGAATAAATTAGTGCTTCATCAGGAAACCGCCTCCAGACACAGCTCCACTGCTTTAGTATCTCAGCGTCTTTTCTGTGAGTCTACATTTTTAATAACATTGTTAGGTTTATGTTTTTAGCCTCAGTCCCTCTGCTTTAAAACAGATCATCCATTTTCTGGTTTCCTCTCCTCTTTTTATTCAAGGGAGAAGCAGGAGAAAAGTAGCAGCCACCTCTTTCCCTCGATCCTGGGATTCCCATGGATCATGTCGGGGCTTAGTCTAAGGGTGTTTTCCCACCACTTTGGTAACTTTTGTTTTCTTTCTACAGTTTTTAAAAACCATCGGACCATCAGACGTTTACTTGAATCTGTGTTTTCTCTCTGTAAAGAAATAATACTAAAGAGCAGACATTTCAAATGCACTTTTAAAACATGACCCTGAAAATGTTTGTTAGAAACAGAAGCCTTCGGTCACGTAGCTGGAAAAATATTACATACATAACAGTGAGTTGTGTCAAACCTGAATTCTTCATTCTTCTTTATTATCTGTCGCCCACACAAACGGGATTATTGACCTGTAGACTCTTGTTGATATAGAAAATGTTTTAAAATGAGTTAAAATGACGAGAGCAATGGCACCTGTGAGTGCGTCATTTAGCAAAAATATCTTACATTTAAATTAAAATTCATTTAGTGACACTGATCTTGAAGTTATTTCTTTCCACGCCCAAGTCCTGGTCTTGTTTCAGTCCCTAAAAGTCTTGGTTTTGTTTCAGTCTCTAAAAGTCTTGGTCTTGTTTCAGTCTCTAAAAGTCTTGGTCTTGTTTCAGTTTCTAAAAGTCTTGGTCTTGTTTCAGTCTCTAAAAGTCTTGGTCTTGTTTCAGTCTCTAAAAGTCTTGGTTTTGTTTCAGTCTCTAAAAGTCTTGGTCTTGTTTCAGTCCCTAAAAGTCTTGGTCTTGTTTCAGTCTCTAAAAGTCTTGGTCTTGTTTCAGTCTCTAAAAGTCTTGGTCTTGTTTCAGTCTCTAAAAGTCTTGGTCTTGTTTCAGTCTCTAAAAGTCTTGGTCTTGTTTCAGTCTCTAAAAGTCTTGGTCTTGTTTCAGTCTCTAAAAGTCCTGGTCTTGTTTCAGTCTCTAAAAGTCTTGGTCTTGTTTCAGTCTCTAAAAGTCTTGGTCTTGTTTCAGTCTCTAAAAGTCCTGGTCTTGTTTCAGTTTCTAAAAGTCTTGGTCTTGTTTCAGTCTCTAAAAGTCTTGGTCTTGTTTCAGTCTCTAAAAGTCTTGGTCTTGTTTCAGTCTCTAAAAGTCTTGGTCTTGTTTCAGTCTCTAAAAGTCTTGGTCTTGTTTCAGTCTCTAAAAGTCCTGGTCTTGTTTCAGTTTCTAAAAGTCTTGGTCTTGTTTCAGTCTCTAAAAGTCTTGGTCTTGTTTCAGTCTCTAAAGGTCTTGGTCTTGTTTCAGTCTCTAAAAGTCTTGGTCTTGTTTCAGTCTCTAAAGGTCTTGGTCTTGTTTCAGTCTCTAAAAGTCCTGGTCTTGTTTCAGTCTCTAAAGGTCTTGTTTCAGTCTCTAAAAGTCTTGGTCTTGTTTCAGTCTCTAAAAGTCTTGGTCTTGTTTTAGTCTCTAAAAGTCTTGGTCTTGTTTCAGTCTCTAAAAGTCCTGGTCTTGTTTCAGTCTCTAAAAGTCTTGGTCTTGTTTCAGTCTCTAAAAGTCTTGGTCTTGTTTCAGTCTCTAAAAGTCCTGGTCTTGTTTCAGTCTCTAAAAGTCTTGGTCTTGTTTCAGTCTCTAAAAGTCTTGGTCTTGTTTCAGTCTCTAAAAGTCCTGGTCTTGTTTCAGTCTCTAAAAGTCTTGGTCTTGTTTCAGTCTCTAAAAGTCTTGGTCTTGTTTCAGTCTCTAAAAGTCTTGGTCTTGTTTCAGTCTCTAAAAGTCTTGGTCTTGTTTCAGTCTCTAAAAGTCTTGGTCTTGTTTCAGTCTCTAAAAGTCTTGGTCTTGTTTCAGTCTCTAAAAGTCTTGGTCTTGTTTCAGTCTCTAAAAGTCTTGGTCTTGTTTCAGTCTCTAAAAGTCTTGGTCTTGTTTCAGTCTCTAAAAGTCCTGGTCTTGTTTCAGTCTCTAAAAGTCTTGGTCTTGTTTCAGTCTCTAAAAGTCTTGGTCTTGTTTCAGTCTATAAAAGTCCTGGTCTTGTTTCAGTTTCTAAAAGTCTTGGTCTTGTTTCAGTCTCTAAAAGTCTTGGTCTTGTTTCAGTCTCTAAAAGTCTTGGTCTTGTTTCAGTCTCTAAAAGTCTTGGTCTTGTTTCAGTCTCTAAAAGTCTTGGTCTTGTTTCAGTCTCTAAAAGTCCTGGTCTTGTTTCAGTTTCTAAAAGTCTTGGTCTTGTTTCAGTCTCTAAAAGTCTTGGTCTTGTTTCAGTCTCTAAAGGTCTTGGTCTTGTTTCAGTCTCTAAAGGTCTTGGTCTTGTTTCAGTCTCTAAAAGTCTTGGTCTTGTTTCAGTCTCTAAAAGTCTTGGTCTTGTTTCAGTCTCTAAAAGTCTTGGTCTTGTTTCAGTCTCTAAAAGTCTTGGTCTTGTTTCAGTCTCTAAAAGTCTTTGTCTTGTTTCAGTCTCTAAAAGTCTTGGTCTTGTTTCAGTCTCTAAAAGTCTTGGTCTTGTTTCAGTCTCTAAAAGTCTTGGTCTTGTTTCAGTCTCTAAAAGTCTTGGTCTTGTTTCAGTCTCTAAAAGTCTTGGTCTTGTTTCAGTCTCTAAAAGTCCTGGTCTTGTTTCAGTCTCTAAAAGTCTTGGTCTTGTTTCAGTCTCTAAAAGTCTTGGTCTTGTTTCAGTCTCTAAAAGTCCTGGTCTTGTTTCAGTTTCTAAAAGTCTTGGTCTTGTTTCAGTCTCTAAAAGTCTTGGTCTTGTTTCAGTCTCTAAAAGTCTTGGTCTTGTTTCAGTCTCTAAAAGTCTTGGTCTTGTTTCAGTCTCTAAAAGTCTTGGTCTTGTTTCAGTCTCTAAAAGTCCTGGTCTTGTTTCAGTTTCTAAAAGTCTTGGTCTTGTTTCAGTCTCTAAAAGTCTTGGTCTTGTTTCAGTCTCTAAAGGTCTTGGTCTTGTTTCAGTCTCTAAAGGTCTTGGTCTTGTTTCAGTCTCTAAAAGTCTTGGTCTTGTTTCAGTCTCTAAAGGTCTTGGTCTTGTTTCAGTCTCTAAAAGTCTTGGTCTTGTTTCAGTCTCTAAAAGTCTTGGTTTTGTTTAAGTCTCTAAAAGTCTTGGTCTTGTTTCAGTCTCTAAAAGTCTTGGTCTTGTTTCAGTTTCTAAAAGTCTTGGTCTTGTTTCAGTCTCTAAAAGTCTTGGTCTTGTTTCAGTCTCTAAAAGTCTTGGTCTTGTTTCAGTCTCTAAAGGTCTTGGTCTTGTTTCAGTCTCTAAAAGTCCTGGTCTTGTTTCAGTTTCTAAAAGTCTTGGTCTTGTTTCAGTCTCTAAAAGTCCTGGTCTTGTTTCAGTCCCTAAAAGTCCTGGTCTTGTTTCAGTCTCTAAAAGTCTTGGTCTTGTTTCAGTCTCTAAAAGTCCTGGTCTTGTTTCAGTCTCTAAAAGTCCTGGTCTTGTTTCAGTCTCTAAAAGTCCTGGTCTTGTTTCAGTCTCTAAAAGTCCTGGTCTTGTTTCAGTCTCTAAAAGTCCTGGTCTTGTTTCAGTCTCTAAAAGTCCTGGTCTTGTTTCAGTCTCTAAAAGTCTTGGTTTTGTTTAAGTCTCTAAAAGTCCTGGTCTTGTTTCAGTCTCTAAAAGTCTTGGTCTTGTTTCAGTCTCTAAAAGTCTTGGTCTTGTTTCAGTCTTTAAAGGTCTTGGTCTTGTTTCAGTCTCTAAAAGTCCTGGTCTTGTTTCAGTCTCTAAAGGTCTTGGTCTTGTTTCAGTCTCTAAAGGTCTTGGTCTTGTTTCAGTCTCTAAAAGTCCTGGTCTTGTTTCAGTCTCTAAAGGTCTTGTTTCAGTCTCTAAAAGTCTTGGTCTTGTTTCAGTCTCTAAAAGTCTTGGTCTTGTTTCAGTCTCTAAAAGTCTTGGTCTTGTTTCAGTCTCTAAAAGTCTTGGTCTTGTTTCAGTCTATAAGAGTCCTGGTCTTGTTTCAGTTTCTAAAAGTCTTGGTCTTGTTTCAGTCTCTAAAAGTCTTGGTCTTGTTTCAGTCTCTAAAAGTCTTGGTCTTGTTTCAGTCTCTAAAAGTCTTGGTCTTGTTTCAGTCTCTAAAAGTCTTGGTCTTGTTTCAGTCTCTAAAAGTCCTGGTCTTGTTTCAGTTTCTAAAAGTCTTGGTCTTGTTTCAGTCTCTAAAAGTCTTGGTCTTGTTTCAGTCTCTAAAGGTCTTGGTCTTGTTTCAGTCTCTAAAGGTCTTGGTCTTGTTTCAGTCTCTAAAAGTCTTGGTCTTGTTTCAGTCTCTAAAGGTCTTGGTCTTGTTTCAGTCTCTAAAAGTCTTGGTCTTGTTTCAGTCTCTAAAAGTCTTGGTTTTGTTTAAGTCTCTAAAAGTCTTGGTCTTGTTTCAGTCTCTAAAAGTCTTGGTCTTGTTTCAGTTTCTAAAAGTCTTGGTCTTGTTTCAGTCTCTAAAAGTCTTGGTCTTGTTTCAGTCTCTAAAGGTCTTGGTCTTGTTTCAGTCTCTAAAAGTCTTGGTCTTGTTTCAGTATCTAAAAGTCCTGGTCTTGTTTCAGTTTCTAAAAGTCTTGGTCTTGTTTCAGTCTCTAAAAGTCTTGGTCTTGTTTCAGTCTCTAAAGGTCTTGGTCTTGTTTCAGTCTCTAAAAGTCCTGGTCTTGTTTCAGTCTCTAAAGGTCTTGGTCTTGTTTCAGTCTCTAAAGGTCTTGGTCTTGTTTCAGTCTCTAAAAGTCTTGGTCTTGTTTCAGTCTCTAAAGGTCTTGGTCTTGTTTCAGTCTCTAAAAGTCCTGGTCTTGTTTCAGTCTCTAAAAGTCCTGGTCTTGTTTCAGTCTCTAAAAGTCCTGGTCTTGTTTCAGTCTCTAAAAGTCCTGGTCTTGTTTCAGTCTCTAAAAGTCTTGGTCTTGTTTCAGTCTCTAAAAGTCTTGGTTTTGTTTAAGTCTTTTAAAAGTCTTGGTCTTGTTTCAGTCTCTAAAAGTCTTGGTCTTGTTTCAGTCTCTAAAAGTCCTGGTCTTGTTTCAGTTTCTAAAAGTCTTGGTCTTGTTTCAGTCTCTAAAAGTCTTGGTCTTGTTTCAGTCTCTAAAGGTCTTGGTCTTGTTTCAGTCTCTAAAGGTCTTGGTCTTGTTTCAGTCTCTAAAAGTCTTGGTCTTGTTTCAGTTTCTAAAAGTCTTGGTCTTGTTTCAGTCTCTAAAAGCCTTGGTCTTGTTTCAGTCTCTAAAAGTCTTGGTCTTGTTTCAGTCTCTAAAGGTCTTGGTCTTGTTTCAGTCTCTAAAAGTCTTGGTCTTGTTTCAGTCTCTAAAGGTCTTGGTCTTGTTTCAGTCTCTAAAGGTCTTGGTCTTGTTTCAGTCTCTAAAAGTCTTGGTCTTGTTTCAGTCTCTAAAAGTCCTGGTCTTGTTTCAGTCTCTAAAAGTCCTGGTCTTGTTTCAGTCTCTAAAAGTCCTGGTCTTGTTTCAGTCTCTAAAAGTCTTGGTCTTGTTTCAGTCTCTAAAAGTCTTGGTTTTGTTTAAGTCTTTTAAAAGTCTTGGTCTTGTTTCAGTCTCTAAAAGTCTTGGTCTTGTTTCAGTCTCTAAAAGTCCTGGTCTTGTTTCAGTTTCTAAAAGTCTTGGTCTTGTTTCAGTCTCTAAAAGTCTTGGTCTTGTTTCAGTCTCTAAAGGTCTTGGTCTTGTTTCAGTCTCTAAAGGTCTTGGTCTTGTTTCAGTCTCTAAAAGTCTTGGTCTTGTTTCAGTTTCTAAAAGTCTTGGTCTTGTTTCAGTCTCTAAAAGTCTTGGTCTTGTTTCAGTCTCTAAAAGTCTTGGTCTTGTTTCAGTCTCTAAAGGTCTTGGTCTTGTTTCAGTCTCTAAAGGTCTTGGTCTTGTTTCAGTCTCTAAAAGTCTTGGTCTTGTTTCAGTTTCTAAAAGTCTTGGTCTTGTTTCAGTCTCTAAAAGTCTTGGTCTTGTTTCAGTCTCTAAAAGTCTTGGTCTTGTTTCAGTCTCTAAAGGTCTTGGTCTTGTTTCAGTCTCTAAAGGTCTTGGTCTTGTTTCAGTCTCTAAAAGTCTTGGTCTTGTTTCAGTCTCTAAAAGTCTTGGTCTTGCCCTGGACTTGGCATCAGTGGCCTGTATTTTTAAAACTCCACTGAAACCTTTAAATGAATGAAATTGGAAGAGGCTATGACTTTTCGTCCTCATGTCTGACGCTGATAAACGCTGTGATGTCAGATACGTTACTTCCAAGAGGTTTCTTTTTTAATTTTTTCACCGAATGACTCCACATCAAGACTGATTTAAATAAACATCTCTGAACCTGCAGCTTGTGAACGCAGCCTGGAGCCACTCCAGCGACTTGTAACAACACGGTCCTGGTGTGACTCACAAAACCGTCATTTTCACAACATTTTAGCCCAAAAAAAGCTGAGAGTGCTGAGGATTACTGCGGCTTTAACTCCACCTCTGCCGTGAAGTCCCCGTCTGTAATCTTGTCCCGGTGTGGCTCTTTAATCTAACCCCTGGCCCCAGTCCCTCCGAGTGGCTCCTCTGAGTCACGGCGGGGTCATGGGAACTCGCAGCTGCTCGTCTGCAGGCGCAGAGCTCTGGCTCAGTTTGTTTGCTGATGCCTGCAAAGACTTAAAAAAATGAAAAGGGAAAAATAGAGCTGCACCTAAAACAATTCAAAAGATAGAGTTCAAAAAGTAGAGCATAGTGTCGACCTGCTGAGGGTTCAAACAAGCGCAGCGCAAAGTGGGATTATGACGGGGCAATAACCTGAGGTTAAACATTTGGTCTTAAGATAAAAAGGTCAGTAAACAGAATATATTACATACAAGAACTTTAAAAAACACTGACTTTAGGTTTAACATGGTTTAGGTGCTTTGGGCAGTTTCACATTAGTTTTATTTTTGTTTTATTTTATTTTTTGCTGCTTTTCAAAGGTTTGCATAAATTTATTAAAAAAATTAATCATAAATATGTTTTTAATTTTTATATTTTTAAAAAAGCTCATACTTTTACAAATAAATGTATGTAAAGTATTTGAGAATGAAAATGACAGAAATAAAAGAAAGTGAATGATGCGATGTCTTCCACAATTACAGATAAAACATGGGACTAAAATCAGTGTATGCTTTATAAATATCAGTACTTGTTATATCAGTACTCGTTATCTGAGAAGTTGGCCAGTATTTCAAGAATATGAAAAATGTGTTGTTTTATCCTTGTTTTGTTCCTTATTGGGGGTCTCTTCTGCTATAATGGTCTCTAAAGCACCTGTTGTGTTTTGATCAGTCGTTAACACAGGAAAATCTATTTTGTTGGTCACTGTCCCATTCACTGCCAGACAATAGACAAATAAATCCTTCTTCCGTTGTCCCTTGGCTTATCTTTCACGATTTAGTCTCTTCTTGTAATAGTCTTTTATAATTGTCAAAATGTCTGTTACATCCACTGTTAGCATCACATTAACGCTAACGCTAACTACATTTATCACCATGACCTTTTCAAAGTCCATCGTCACTGTAAAACCTACGCACACTAGCGACTGTACGTGCTCTGTTATTGGCTGTAATCCAGGCCTCAGGGCCGATTTCCTGAGCTAAAACAAAGTCACCCATTTTCACTTTTCTTTGTGGTTTACAAGGTTTTTTAAATTTATTATTTTAAAACAAAAAGAGAAACACCTTTTACTAACTTATCTTTAATAATCAAAAATTATATATTGAATAAACATTATACAAATTCACACTAAAATTAAAAAATAAGGATTTTTAGTGAAAATGACAGCCGTCCCTGAAAGTTCTAGAAGTAAATGTTCCAGATCAGATACTTGCCTTTTGAAGGTCCAAGCACTTCCAAAAATAAACCTCTATATAATTTATATTTATTTAAACAATTTTCTCTTGATTCTGATCATTTTTGTTGTATTTGTTGGGGATTCTTGACATTTTTTCACTATTTGTAATGGATCTGACACTCAATATCCTTTACACACGAGAAACCCTGGCTCTGTGAGGGACGAGTGTTCGTCGTCTGGTCCGAGAGATTTACGGAGGAGGGACAGGGGAGACCCAGCCCCAGATCAGTTTATTCTAAACAACATGGAGTCTGTGGAAGAAGAAGCCTGACTCAACTCGTTTGAAGAGACTGTCACTGAAGAAGGCCAGTGTCCACCAGAGTAACTCCAGCCCCTGTTTTCAGTTCTCCAGAAAATATATATGGTCTTTTAATGGGTTATGGTTGAAGCTTTAGTTTGAAGATGTTGCTCAGGTTTGGCAAATGTGTTTTCTTCTGTGAGACAACAGGCTTTACTTTAAATGTCTTTAAGTTTGCTTTAATAAGATTGACACAAAAACAACTTTATGGCTTGAATTTTCGACTTGTGTAAGAATAGTCCTGGACGATGCCACAGTGTGATTTCTTTGAGTTGATTTTGGTTCAGACAATAGCCACTACAGAAAGCCCAGCCTGTGTCCTCCTCGTAGAGACGTACAGTGTAAATGAGAGCGTGCTGAGTGTGGCTTGTTGTCGGCCGGAGCAGCAGCAGCGCACTTTGACCCGACCCGGGACAGACGCAGGCTAATGACTGACAGCTCTGTG
Source organism: Neodontobutis hainanensis (assembly GCA_024349245.1). NCBI lineage: Eukaryota > Metazoa > Chordata > Actinopteri > Gobiiformes > Odontobutidae > Neodontobutis > Neodontobutis hainanensis. The sequence goes on along the minus strand of JALDNG010000120.1, from coordinate 220,255 downwards.
GGAACAGGAGCCGGTTCCCACCGTTTGCTCGAAGTCGTGTGAATGTTGTCTGCTCAGGTCTGAGTCATGCCATAAAGCGGTCGTATCGGACTGTCTACAGCTGTGTGTGCTACAGGATAAAGGCCCCAAATAGTGAATCATTATAATGCTTTTAATAAAGAATGTTTCTGATAAAAAAGGTTGTTTTGAATGTTGTTTTATTTTTCATTAGCTGCTGATGTTTTGCTCATTTGTCCCTTGTTTTGTTTGTCTTGAGTTGTATTTTTGTTTCCTCCTGGGCTCTTTAGGAGTTTTTGTCTGGATGCCCAGTACAACGACTTATCATCAGGCCTGGGACGCCATGAGAGCCTGATGTTTTATATTTTATGATAAACTGGACATAGGCAAGTATTTGGGTTGTCTCAGTAGTTATATAATGTAAAAAATATTACAATTATTCCAAATATAGAACCTAGTCACGTTCTGGTCGTGTCTCAGCTTATTTACATTAGTCTGTTTTATTCAGTGGTTATTGTGGCATTTTCAAACCACAGTTTACCCTGAAACACGTTTTGTTGTGGTTCACTGAGCTATTTCTAGGTGTTTGTCTAATGCGTTTGTCTGCGCTCTTGTTTAACCACAACCTCTGCTGACCTCTGACCTGTGCTGTCTGTTTCAGAGAGCGTTCAGTGTGATCGTAGAGGCCTGGGACAAGGACAACGGCACACACAGCAACGGTAAGACCACGCTTTAAGACTCGCCCCTGAGTGTAGGAGTGGGACAAGGACTTCCTGAAGTCTTGTTACAGCTTTTCCAAACATTAGGAACTAAATGTAGTCCAACATGGCTGAATGGTGATTAGATGTAGTTAGAAGGAGTTTTTATTGTTGAGGTATTAAAGAACCAGTGTTTTAATCTGGTGTATGTGAGAAAGGCTGAGTTTACTTTAGGTAAGCTCTGAAGATGCTTGTGTTTCCTCTGAGCTGTGTCCAGAGAGAGACGTCTGCTGCAGAAACATGCAGAAGATGAAAATATGTCCACAATAATGTGTCATCTTTACAATCAGAGGCAGAGAGCTGGGCTGTGCAACAAAGCCTGTATTATTTTGTTAATGGAACATTAACATTTATCTAACCTATAACTCCTCAAGTATAAAGAGTTTTTAGTCCTGCTTCAGAGGATTCCAGACAGAACTGTACCTTCAACAAGTGGATTAAGTTTTATTTATTTCCTCCAAGAGCAGAGTGAGTTCAACCTGTAGCAGTCAGCTCACAAGCCCCTCCCACACCTCCCTGTGATTGGTTAAAACCGTCCGTCACTCAGTCACAGCACAACACAGACTAATAGATCGTAAATAGAACATCTAGTACAGTTTTCTTCTGTTTAATGCAACATAAAGTAAAATTATTTGGCTTTACAAAGCAAGAGCAAGTCTAAAAAATCGTCTTCTGTTTATTTTTCTTTCTTTCCTTCTTGTTTTGCCCACAGCCGATGGGTCACCAATGTGGGACTGTATGCTTCTTTATTGGTTTCTCTCTGCTTTAGTTTGGTAACAGGCTCTCACTAAAATCCCACTGATGGTCATGAGTCAGATACAGTTTAAAATGAAGAGGCAGACCTCGGGGCAGGGCCTACCATCGGGTTGGTTGATGAATGGGAGAATTTGAGTGACTTAAGTTGGTGAGGATGATAGAGAAAATATTGCACTGTTGCACTGCACAGCAGCTTTAAAGCAAAAAGGACCTGGGCTCGATTCCCATCAAGGGCTTTCTTTGTGGAGTTTTCAGTTTCCCTGTGTCTCCAGACACACTTTTCTTTATCTCAACACATCTGGATCTGGATGTATTTTCTTTACTTTACTGAAACTTTAAACTTCCGGTGCAAACGAACCATTGTAGAGCCTTTTGACTTCCAAAAGATTGATGCTCTCTTTTTTAACTCGATTGTTTTACAAAAGCAGTTAATTGCCGATCATAGCTCACTGTTTTAACTGTTCTTCCCGGTTTGCTCTGGAGCCTCCTCGCAGCTGTCCCGCTCTGTTTCCATCCTAAAACTCTCCCTGTCGTGCCTTCGCCTCATTCAAGTGGTCACTTATCAAACACGGTGGTACAGGACAGCTGGATGCTGAATTTATTATCCTCCTGGGGTCGGCCTGACCTTATGCGCTGACGTCCCGGTTCGTGTGTCCCGTCTGTTGGATCCCAGCCGATTGTGTCTTCTCACGCGGTTGGTGCCTGAAACTGTCAGTGAGTCTTGTCAACGGGCCGTGTTCCCGTCACAGTGAAACCTTACCTGCTGCTTTAATCGCAAGTCACGCTAAAAATACTAATGTGATTATGGGACGGGGCATAGTTTCTGCAGGGGGGGTCGGGGGGTGTATTTCAGGAGGAATTCCCTCGTATTAAACGTAGCTTCAGATGTGAGCAGCGTTTACCATTGTTCACCAAAAGAATAAACTTTGGCTTTAGCGTGAGCAGGTCTACGTTACACCAACGTGAGTACGTTTAGAGCTTTCCGTTAATCTTTAGCTCTGAGTCCAGTCTCAGGTAAAAAGGCTTTCTTCCTTAAAGACAAGAGGTGTTGACCAATGGGAGAGCACGCTTTTCAGGAGCAAGCAGGTGATTGGCCAAAGACCTGGTATAAGCTAAACATTTTCATTTATTAAGATCCTTGATTATAATCCTTACATCCTTAGATCCTTATATATGTTTTACAGACAGTCCCTGATGAGGCAAGTGTGCATTTCCTGTGAATAATCTTTTAAAGGTGCAGTGTGTTGTTTTTGGGGACATCTGGTGGTGATGTTGTAAATTTTAATTCCCAGTCTCACTTCCTGTAATTGTTCTTGTAGGAACAGGATGTTGTCCAAAACCAAAGTAGAAATAAGTCTGATGAGTTTCTTTTTAAAATGCAGAAGGGGCACTTTGTGAGTTCACCTGCCGACCACACACTCCAGGTTCAAGTCTTTGCCATTCCCATCACTCTCCTCCTGTTCCCTGTCTGTCCACACTGACTCTATCGACAAAAAGGCTTGAAAGGATTCAGTTAATAAATGTTCTAGGCTAGCTTCAATATAAATCTTTTTCATCACTGCTTAGTTTGTCCTCTCTGGGCAGTTGTAGGAATAAAAACAAAAAAGTAATGTGCATTTAGCTCAGAACCAGTGTTCATTTTGTTGACGTAGGTTTTTTAACAAAAACAAAAACAAAATAAAAAAGACTTCATAATGACTAAAACGATAACTAAATAGACTGACAAATAAAAAGATGAGACAAAAACAACTTGTGAGGAAAACCAGTCGGAGAAGGGAAAGATGAAGTGGAACGGGCGGGATGAGTCAAGTCAGCCAATCAGAGCGAGCCTTGTTGTTACGAGAAAGAGTATTAAGAGGACCAGAGGAAAGTGTTCATCAGCACAAAGCGCTTTCCTGAAAATGAATATAAATAAATAAATGTTAGCATTAGATGTTTATGATGCCAGTGTTTACGTAGCATAAGGAATATTCTCCTGTTCAATGCACTTTGCTTCAGCGCTCATGAGCCTGTACGTGACTTCGGCTCCTGTGGGATTTCCTTGTTCTTTTTGTGGAAGAGAAAGTGAGTGACGTCAGCGAACATGCACGAGCCTGTCCATCCGAGCGCACGAACGTGGAAAAACAGACGTAATGCTGCATCATAATGAGGTCGTTTCTCAGTGTTTTGGGCCAGGTATGTGCAGCAGTCACACTTTGGGATGTCCCGCCAGAGCCCAAACCCTGTCTTTTGATGGTCTGCCAAAGCAAGTCCTGATCGGTATTCCCAGATGCTCCAGGATCAAAAATACCTGCTGTTTATTAAAGCCTGTAAAATGTAACAGACAGAAAATACTTGACATGTTTTCCACTGGTGTGGCAGAGGTTTGGACACGATTTGGCCAAAACGCTCAAAGCTGAAACTGAACACTTTTAATCATTTTGCAATCATCTTCTTTTCTTAAACAAACAGAAAGAATAGTGGCGACCAGCTAGGGAATTGAACCCACAACCTTCTTGCTGTGTTTTGATACACAAAACTGAATTTTCTGCTCACAAAACGTTTTTTTTTAATGGCTTCCAAAGTGTAGATTTTTGTTTTAGCTCAGAATAAAGCAAAGACATGCAGACAAACAAAACAGAGCTTTCAATATCTCAATATCTAAGAACAACCCCCGCAATATCTAAGAACAACCCCCGCAATATCTAAGAACAACCCCCGCAATATGAACAACCCCCGCAGCTGTGAACCAGGTTTTTTATCTTGGATTCGACTAATGACATGCTTGTTTTGAGAAGACCTGCAATATTTGAATACTCAAAGTAAAGAAAATACAGTACATTTAAATACATGGTCAAAGCAGGAGCTAAATCAATATGAAAGACTCAGACTCAAACCAGGACTGTGTTTAAGTTTGGATGAGGATTTCGAGTCAGAAAGTGAAAGTCCCTCACATGGAAGATGATAGTGTTATTGTGATTCAAGTCATTCTCACAGATATTGTAATAATGACACATTTGTGATTTTGTTGCGCCCTATTTCCAAGTGAACTTAAACTACTGCGTTATCTGTCACTTTTACTGTCTAACTCTTCATTATTGATACTTACAGAGGATTTTTATTGCTATATTGGAGCATCTTGTGTTTCAAGAGTTTTTTTTACCCTCAAACTTCATTTGTACAATTCAAATTATTATGTATTTAGTCTTCCATTGTTTTCTTTTTTAAAACTATACGTCCTAATGTCACTGCAAATAACTCAAACTAATTTAGGAACTTTACTTTTCTAAAGACATGTAATTTATCTGTATACGTCCAAATCAGACTCATGTTTGGGCCCATTCTCTTCGTTTATTTCAGCGTCGTCAGTTAAAACAGGTCAGTTTTTTCAGCAGTGGCGTCTCCTCTGAGAGATTTGTGCCATGCTTCGCGCGATAAAAAATCGCTCGTGGCTGTGACGACTGTAAATCAAGATTTCAAAGAGCAGCGCTGCGATGATGTCATTTTTATCGGAAATATAGCCAACACGTTAAAACAAATCCACAAATGTGGAGCAGGAGAAGGTGCTGTTGGTCTTTTTCAGTCCCTTGTCTAACTCTGCAAATATTTCCAATGCAGAAAGAAAAATGTCTGTAAAACATGTAGAACACCTGGAGGAGGATCATCTCCAAAGCAAAGAGACGCCCTGACAACACACAGCAAATCAATCACTCTTCTTTTTGGCGCAGCTTCTGTCCAGGTGTAGTTTATTTGTAATGTCTCCTTCAGCTCAAGCAAGAAACTCAAATGCAGCAAAGGGTTGGCCAAAAGCCGGATATGGATGAAATAAAGCCATGACTTAAATTACAAGCTTACATTTATACAAGCTGCAGAGGTCAGAGGTCAAAGCCCGAGTGCCTGTTGTCGTTGCTCTGATGAGTGTCCCCTGAGATCTGTAGCCGGTGTTTTATGTCAGTCGTTTTGTCGTCTCTCGCGGCTCTCCCTGGTAACAGCGGCTCTCCTCTGATTGGTCTATATTTTTATATCTAATTGCTGGAGATGAAGAGCACAGAGTGTTTTTGGAGGTGGGTGTGGGACGACGGGGATCTGTGGCTCTGTGTTAACTCACCGTGAGACTCACTGAACGAGGATTAGACGAGAGTTTTCTGCATCGTAAAAGAGCAGCAGGTTTTTCATTAGGAATTAAAATGATAAATGAAATGGCTTTAAACCATTTTATTTGAGATTTTAGGAGTGATTTTAAAAGTTAATAATGTTTACAGTTTAGATGAAGATGATAAACTGGTCTGTGCTCACAAAAGCCTGACCTCGGCCCACCTCGTCCAAACACACATCCCTAAAATCAAAATCCTAAAAACCTGAAATCTAAAACAAAACCACTTGAATCAGAGACAAGACCAAGTTCTATAAAACAAGAGCTTAAAAATGGCTTAAGACCAAGAGCAATGTTGAATCGAACAACACTTGTTCTCAAGGATTTGTTGATTTTAGAGTCCTCTTGTCTGAACAGAGGCTACAGAGGTTTGAGTTAAAGAAAAGTCCATAACACATAACTGGCATTTGACCAGTTTTCATATTGTATTGTCTGTGCCTTTATCAGTTTTAAAGTCAATCTGCACATTAATAAATTTAAAGAAATATCCTGTGGATGAGCTCATTTTTGGATCTGTAGGTGTGACACGTGGACACAGGAAGAATCATTGGAAGAGATCCATCCAATAAAATCCATGAGTCCAAGTCCAGTTTCAGACTAAATGGAAATTCATTCAGGATTTGGTCACCACTGGTTTAAAAAAAACAAAAAAAACGAACTTTGTTTTGATCAAAAAGACAAAAGCAAGTGACTCCGAGACGAGACTTTGAGCTTTATAAAAGAATCTAAAAGAAAACACAAAAAACAAATCTTACATTCTTCTGCCTCTCGACTGTTTTTGTGAAATAAAGACCTGTCCCTTACTTTTATGTTACTGTACTTTTCCTTTGTCTTCCTGCACTGCGCCGTAGAATATCAGACACACCTGCAATACTGTCCACTTTTCAATAACAAACGTTTTTTTTTAATCTTCATTTTATAATTATTACATTATTTTATATTTTTATGTTCTGTGCGCTTTGGGGAAATGCACTAACAGTCATGTGTCTTCTGTAGCGTCAGAGTCTTATCTATGGTTTCCTAACGTCACTGCAGCTTCAGACGCCAATAACTCAAACTAATTTATGAACTTATGAAAGACCTGTAATTTATCTCTATACGTCCAATCAGACTCATGTTTGGGGCCAGTGTCGTCAGTTTTTTCAGGAAGGGGGCGTGTCCTCTGAGAGATTTGTGCCATGCTTCGCTGTGATAAAAGATCGCTTGTGTCTTTGACGACTATAAACTGTGATGATGTCATTGTTATAGGAAATATCCCTCCCCCGACACGTTCAAACAAATACACATCTAACGCTGCAAATATTTCCAATGCCGTGGTTTTATTACAGAAAGAGAAATGTGTGTAAATGTAGAACAAGGGTCGCATTCGAGCCACACTTCTAACAGCAGCAGTGCATTATGGGCCGTTGTGCTTCTGTTCCTTTGAGCTAAAGGTTGTTTCCGATGTGGCCCTTCCTGCTGTTCCCGTCTCGGATTATTTCCGTCTTGGCTTCGATGGCGTCGAGCTGCACTTCCCGAAGGGGTCACGGTGGAATGGAGCCTTCGCAGGAAAACCTTTAAAAGGCTTTGTGTTTATCACGACCTCACAGACCTCACTCCTGTACTTCCTGTAGTTTCAGATTCTTCCCACCATTTTTCATTCTTCTACAGTTTTAGTAAAGTTTGGCTCAAGGTTATTTTGCTGAACGGCGGCTCAGATCCCAAACCAGGAAGACACACAGGAATGTCATTCACAAATCCAGTTTAGTCTCTGAACTGACCCCAAAACAGACCTGTCTTTCTACTTTAATAGGGTTTTATTTAGGCAGACATTTTCTGGGCTGCATTTCTGACATTTTGACCTTGGCTTTTTGGGGCAGTTAAAGGGACAGACAAACCACTGCTTGGGTCTTGTCTTTGAGTCTTATCCGTTTTTCTTTTCAGATGAGGAGTTACTGATCGGGCGCAGCATCCACAAAGGCATGATAACTCCTGGAGAAGACAAGCAGCCTGTGGAGTTTAAAAGCTTAACGGCCAGCTTCGAGTACACCATCCGGGTTCGCTGCGACGAACACTACTACGGGCCCAAGTGCAACAATGTGTGTCGGCCCCGAGACGACTACTTCGGACATTACATCTGCGACCAGAACGGGAAACGGGAGTGTCGAGAGGGATGGACCGGAGACTCATGCAAAACTGGTGAGACTGGGACAACAGTACAGGGTCCAAAAATAACTTGAATTGGAGTTTGAATGAAAACTGGATGCATAATAATAACTTTTCCCATTATTATGCATTAAGCCTTTAACATTAGAGGTTGTACTAGCTTGTATTAGTTCAAGTTTGAAGAATGTGTGGAATCTAGATACAGCAACCTGAACAGTGACTAATGCAGCTCTTTGTGTTTTCTGCAACAAAGCTATCTGCAAACCCGGATGCTCTGTTCTCCACGGCACGTGCAGTGTACCAGGAGAGTGCAAGTAAGTGTTCCCCTCTCCACCAACCAAAAGACTCCTCACACACCTCAAACCACTTCTACAGCATCCCTCAGAAGCTTTACAAGACAACAGAGAAATGATTGTTAGAACTGCTTACACTCTGGTGGTCTGTAGAGTAATACTCATTTTTAGACGAACAAAGACGTACCTTTGGTCACTCTGTCACTGGCTAAACTGATTTTGTTTCTTGAGCCGTAGTTTAAATCTCTTCTGTTCATGTAAACTCAGATTAAGACAGGAGTCCAGTTTGGTTTAATCGAGCCATGGGCATAATCCAACTCAGCTGTGCACGAACGTAACGAGTGTCATTGATCAATTTAGATCAAGAGCAGTTTGTGAATAATTCAGTTAAACTCAATTAGACGTAATCCCTGAGGGGAAACTCAGTTATTAGCTCTCTTCTGACGTCCTACAAACCTGCAGCTCACTGATCTCAGACGTCTTTTAGTTTTTCAAAAAGACAATTTTCCAAGTTGCCTACAATAATTTTTTTCTGAGAATGAACCCCAATAGACAAAACCATGATGAAACATTTTTTATTTGTTTTCTGTTCACACATTTGATTAGGTTTTCTCAGTAAGAGCTTAAAACACATCACAGAAACTCAGACTTTATCTGAAGTGCTCCAGAAAAGAGTGTTGTTTGTTTTGGAGCCGAAAGGTACTTTCTTGTAGCATTAGCAGCAGCCAAGGCTCCTGCTTTATAATAAACTAAAGCCTTCTCAAGAGCATACCTGTGTTTTCTTTCTGGTGTTGTGTAATTGGATCTTCGGTCTCCAGGGTCCGTTTTCAGGTTTAGACAGTGAAACCGCTAAAAGAGGAGCAACTGTGGGCTTTTGTAGTGTGTCCTGACATTCTTTAGAAAAGGTGACGTGTTTCTTGGGTAATATTTTTGAAAATGTAATTCTAAATGGTCAAAATAAGTGCCAAGTATATGTCTCTGAAAATGTGACATCTTTGTTTTAACTTTTACCCTGAGTTTTACCTCCTTCTCTAAAACTCACTCTCGACCCCCATTTGTCGTTCCACTCGGCTCCCTCAGCCATTGTTCTGCTTCCTGCTTCTAAAAATCAACAAGCTGTGTTATTTTTACCACGTTTCCTCCCTGTTATCCCCCCCTCATCCCCTCCGGGTCGTAGAACGAGCCGCCCCCATCGCCTCTTCCGCCGCTCAGCCTTGTTTTGGCTGCGACCGGAGCGTCTGGGAAGTGGAACCTGGGGTAAAAGTACCGCTATGAGGCCGGACTGTTTCAGTGTTATCTCGCTGCTGGTGCATTTATTCAGGGTGGTCCCAAAACAGCCACATATTTTATCAATGACAGCACTCTTGCTTGAAGCTTATCGGTAGATGTCTAATGGATAAAATGTGAAATTATAAACACTGAAACCAAAGAATGCACGATGGGAACAAGTCATTTAGGCTGGGGGCTTGTTGAGTTTCTGCTGCATTTCTTTCAGCTCATTTATCTCAAATAGCCACCGATAACAACCTAACCCACTGAGCTAACAAACCACATGGCTACTTTAAAGTCCGACCCATCTATTGAACAGTGTAGTTTAACCCAGAAATGATGGCTTTAATGGGGCACTCGCTCTTTCATGTCACAAGTTCAATGTATTTAATGCAAAGTAGAACCCAGTGTTTTCCATTCACTGAGGAGACTTTGGCGACCTGCCACAGTCTAATTTGACCTTCCATAGTCTTAAAAATGAACCGAAAATAGATTATAATGTTGGAACGTGGCATTTTTCGATGATTAATGGCGTTCATATGTTACACTCTGTGGTACTGCACTGTTCCTGTGTCTGAGCTTCTTCAGGGCTCTGGGAATAGCTCTGTGTCAGCTGGACCAAGAGAGTTATGAGTGTAAGAAGACGCTGGTTTTGGCTGCCCGCGACTGAACGGTTGTTCACCAGAGAAAGGCTAGATAAGGGTAGATAAGTAAATGGTAACCTGACTCCAGATAGAACTGCTCACAGAACAAAGTCTGTTTCACAGAACCTTCTGGGAAGGCTCACGTTGAAGACGTTGCAAAAGGGAGGCACCTTTTCTTGAAAACTTGGTAAGATGATTGGATAAAGCCCCCACAAGCTTTTCCTTCCAGATAAAATCCTTTAGTGCCACATTGCTCTTCTTTCAAATAAGAAATACTCTCTACTTCTGATTAAACAGTTTTGATAGCAGCACTGATTTTTTTTTACTTAACCTTTATTTACTTAACCTAAGTCAACTAAGAACCAATTCTCATTTAAACGACCTGGCCCAGAGGCAGCACAATAAAACCAACACAAAAACTGTTTCCTTAAACCTAATAAAGATCATTTTAGTCTAATATTTAAGCTTTATTTTTGGCCTGCTGTGTTCTGGTTGGAGCGTCCCCTTCTGCCAATGTTGTCACGAAAAGGAAAGTGCTTTTTTAGCCGAGCCTGGAGCAGTTTCCTCTCACGCACATTTATTTGAACAAGGACTGTACTCCAGTGACTGAACTATTAGAGAAGCTGGATGAAGTTTATGAACTACTGTAAATCCTCGCTCCATCCCTCTGTCTCTCTCTGGAGCCCGCTCTGATTGAAAACGCCTCTGTCACATGTCCAGACACATTCCTGGGTGGTTCTCACTCCGTCCTAAGGCTTCTTCCCATTTTTAATGACAGCTTTGTTTTTTTACGTGATCTAACTTGAATCAGAGATATTTAGATTTACACACAGCACTCATCCTTCAGTGTTCGGAGGTTTTCTGACCAAAGAGTTTCGAGCAGAGATGGTAAAGTTCTCTTACAGACTGAGCAGCTTAGCTTTAAGAGTGAAGGAGAAAAACTGACGCAGTAAAACAGTATCAGCAGTGGACAGTGAATAGTAAAAGACAGAGAAAGGCAGAGGCAAAACAGGAAAAAGGCAGCGAATTAAAACTAAAAACGCCTGTGCTCACGTGACTCCGCTGAACGTATCCAGACAACAGCGGCCGCACTCTCAGATATAATTGACCCTCCCTCGCACAAACTGATTCGAATGCTTTGTGAGGACACTGTTCGTCAAGCTTCAGTCTGAGGCAGTCTTGTGAAAAAGTAACTTCAGTTTCTTCTGGACACAACTGGATAAACGTACAACCATTTTGCAGTGGCAGTGGTTAGCGCTCCTCCCTCAAATCAAGAAGGTTGTGAGTTTGAACCCCGGGCCGACTTCCCTTGTTACTGAAGGTTCTCTCCGGGTCCGGCTCCTCCCACCGTCCAAACACATGCATCTAAAGTGCAAGAGTGAGAGTGACTTGTCTAAATGTTAACCCTGCGACTAACTGGCCACTGTCCAGGGTGAACCCCACCTCAGGCCCAAAGCTGCTGGGATAGGCTCCAGTCACATGACCCCTAACAGGACTAAGCGGAAGAAAATGAATGAAAGAATAAAGGTTATGAATGGTTCAAGAGGATGAAATTGCTGTGTGTTTGTATGTGTGTGTCTGTCAACATGGAGGAAAGCCCAAATAAAGAGTTGTGGTTGATTTAAGGAAAACACGTGTGTTGTTATTAGACGACTTGGAGAAAGATAAGTTTAACTTTTAATTTGACGTGATGCGTGTGGTGTGTTTGTGAAAAATGATCCAACACTTGCTCAAACACAACATTAAAAGTAGACAGCGGTCCTTATCACACACATCTCGGTCTGTCTCACTAAATCCGTGTCAGACACCGGATTTCGGCGAGGCCTGTCGCGGTCGCTCAAAGACGTGCACTCGGCTCGGTGTGGAGCTGGTCCGTCTCCCGCTGTGGCTGAGGACGGCTGCAGTAGGCTAGAGGTGTAGGCTAGAGGTTCACTCTGAAACACACCGGTCTATATTTCTCTTTTCTTCTGATGAAACATACGTTTGAACATATTCATTATTTTGAGGAGAATTTACTGTTTGGTTCAATAAATGCAACATATTTTCAAAGTCAATGAGTAATTAACTGTAAAATATTAGTGATTTTAATAATTACCAAAATAATTGTGATTTTTTTTTTGATAATCAAGCAGCCCTATTTAGGCATATCCGGTATTTCACCAGACCACTTTTCTATCCATTCATTTTGTATTGGAGCAGCTTCTACTGTCGCTAAAGCTAGTATCTCCGACCACAACAAGCACTCAGGCTTACTGCTGTTACATACGCAGTAACCTCGACATGTTCTATCCTCGGCTTTATACAAACATCTTCAGAACATCTCCATCCTCCAACATGCTCAACCAACATATAATCTCAGTCTTAATCTTAATAAATGATTCCTTCTACATTGTTGTGGCGTGGTTCTTGGATTAAAACGGTGCTTGTGTTAATGCAGTCCATAGAAAGCTGTTGACATAATGCATTTAAAACCTACTTTCAACCAAAAATAGCAAAGGTGAAGATATAAAATACAGGTTATATATGACACCAAAAGTCTAATCTTAATTGAGAACATTGAGAATTGAGAACAAGTGCAGCAGTAACACACATCAAAGTCTTTCTTTGAAGCAAAAGACCTCCTGAATCAATAGAAACAGTAGAAAGTAGAAGGTCTGGATGTTGGGGACCTCCTCAGTGCGTCCTGCTCCGGTGCAGTGTCCCGTCAGCGTTGGTGTTGGCGGTGTCAGTGTGGACAGTCAGTCTGGCTGCAGAGGGAAATGTCTGGGCAGCCGCAGCCCACGGTGGCACTGCCCACAAACTGCTCCTGCTTCTGTGTCTGCGAACGTCCCATCAGCGGAGAGGCCCCAAAATATCCCTCCTCTCTGACCACAGCTACCCCCGCCTTCTGCCCCGAGACGGACCACACCCAGCGACGGGGCGCAGGGTCGGGGGGCGAGCGCTGGGATTAAAATAGTCATTGGAGGTAGTTCTGTATTTAATTGTGAATGAGGTGTTTGGATCAGTCCACACAAAATCGGATCTGATCTGATTTACTTATTTGAGTTTTCATTCCAAACAGTGTTTTCAAAAGTCATGTTTTTACTTTTCTGAAATACTAGAGTTGGACAGGACACATATAAAAACCTCAAACCTATGTATTTTTATATAACTTTAGAGATGTCTTATGGTTGTGCACATTTTATTTGACCTGCTGTTTAACTATAATGTTAGCAAATATATTTTGGACTCCGGAACTGAATTAATAATAGGATTATTTTTTTAATTCTCGATAACATTTTATAGACAGACAACCATTCGGTGCCACATTTATTCACCTCGGGTCATTCAGAGTCACTTTTACATGTGAAGGCGTTTAGCGGTTGTTTAAACAGTGACAGTGGCAGACACGAGCAGAGCGAGTGACGACAGACACGAAGGGAACACATTCCCAGCTGGACTCAAACCAATAGTGCTCCACTTTATTGGGTACATGCAGTACCGATCAGCCCCTGAGGCCCGTTTGCATTGGCTCACATTAAAAAGCTGTGAAGAGTCCGATGATTTTTGAAAACTAGCATTAATCCTGGCGACCTTTAACACCTGACCCTGTGGGGAAAAGTTAGAGGCTTCATAAAACTGTCCTCTCTTCTGCAAAGTAATAGAGCAACAGTAAGCGACTAGTGGACATTACCTAGCTTTGCCTGAGTCTCTGTTTAGTGTCCTTATGAGAATATAGTCTGTTCTACACAGCTTGGTTCTCTCCATGGCTGTAGCGAGTTCTCCAGCAGCGCATTTACAGTTTCAACAGAAAAACATGTCATTATTAAACACTTCAAACAGCAGGAACATGAATAAGCTTTAAGGCCTGGTATCTGCAGCAGAGGAGAATTCTGTCAGATAAACCATTAGGATGAAACCTCACTTACATCTGTTCATTTGCTTCTTGTTTTTGATCCAAAAGTTCTAACTTCAGCCAAAAGTGCTTTTACTCTGCTGAGCATGCAGATCTTAGCGCTTTATCCCACCTGGAGCTTTCACACCTGTAGTTTTCATTTGGACTAAACACTGAATGTGTTTTCAATGAAAGGTTTTTATTTGGAGAAGGGTCACTTTATTTTTGTTTTTGGAAGTATTTGTCAGAAACAGTAACGTTCATCACGTTCTTGTGCTACACTTGAAGGTTGGCCGTGGCCGAGGAGTCGTTTGTCGGCTCCTTTTAAAGCGCTGCGGAGCGTCGGGGGCTGGGTGTGTGTCTGGAGCGGAGCGTCCTAAAATAGAGCGTTGGTAGAAGTGACAGGACAGGTGGGGGGGTGAGGTTACCGCTGGCCTTGGACAAACAGAAGGCCGCCATAAACCAACAGATCGACTAAAGCTTCACAGGACTGACCCCTCCTCCGAGACACTCCGAGTCTGCACCAAACCAGTGGACCAACTCTGAGGTCACATGACACGTAGAAAACATACTGCCAATAGTCCCCAAAAAAAGAGGGTTTTCAGAACCGACTCCCCCATGTCGTAAACATAGTCTGTAACCTGAGAGGAATTGGTGTGCTTTTTGTAAAACCATGCGACTAATGGATGATAATTTTAACAGCCAAGCCAACACTCTTTATGATCTTCTAAGGAATGTCAAAATGTACCTTTTCATAGATTTGAAAATGTACTTCAATGGGACGGAATTAATACATTTTAAATTGAATAAGTTAATAGAAGTATTGGATGCACACAATGAGTCCAAACAGAATTTTGAATGTTTTATTCGACTAATACACATAATACTCATATACTGTTGACAATAAACTGTTCAGGATTCCTCAAGGATTTTGAGATTTTTAAATTACAGCTGAGAGTCTGTGAGCACTCAGCAGCGATGAGACTTTACTGAGGAATGTCCCTTGGAGCTTTGTGTCCTAAGATTAGAGACTCTAAACATGTCGTGAACTGATGAAGACGTCCAGCTCAGACTGGGTCTACGTAGATGTCAGAACTTTAAAACGGAAATAGAAACCATTGTGTTTATTCCACAATTAATAAAAAAAACTAAAATATAATGGTTTAGTCTAAAGTATAAAGCTGGAAAGTGGATTTATTAAATGTTTCTCTCTAGTTCAAAACACACTTGCTCAGTTTTCTTCTGACACTACATTGTTCCAAAGATCACCTTGTGACCATCAATGTCTTTTTTTACAGTTCACGTTGAATTATTAGACATTTCGAAACAACTCTTTTGGTTTTTATTAAACTAGAGATGCAGCACTGAGACCGGTTTGGAGGCCTATGTGCAAAGATCTCTGTCTCTTAACTCATTTTTACCCGATTTTGGCTTGGCTCTTTAAGACCAACCCAAACCACAGCTTTATTTTTCTGAATGATTCTCGTGATTTAAAACTTGTATATTATAACTTTTTATGACCTCCACTGTATAATCCACTGGTCTTGGTTGTATTGGACGTCATCTTTGTCTGCGTGGTCTACTTGTTCCAGGTGTAATTACGGCTGGCAGGGCCCTCTGTGCGACCAGTGCCTGCCGTATCCCGGCTGTGTCCACGGCACCTGCACCGAGCCGTGGAAGTGTAACTGTGAGAAGAACTGGGGCGGCCTCCTCTGCGACAAAGGTCGGCGCTCTAATGTACTTTTAATATTTAGAAAAGGGCTGTGAATGAGGGCTGGCTAATAAGAGCTGATGCTTTTGTACAGATCTAAACTACTGCGGGACCAACCGTCCGTGTAAAAACGGCGGGACGTGTATGAACACCGAGCCGGATGAGTACCACTGTGCCTGTCCCGACGGATACTCAGGGAAGAACTGTGAGATCGGTGAGTGGTCGTCTACGTTTGGTGAAATAAAGTCATGTGACAGGACCAGAGAGTAACAAACGTTTACGTTCTTCTATATTTCCAGCTGAGCACGCCTGTGTGTCCAACCCTTGTGCGAACGAAGGGACGTGTCACGAAGTCCCATCGGGCTTTGAGTGTCATTGTCCCCCAGGATGGTCCGGACCGACCTGCGCTAAAGGTCAGTCCTGAGTGAACGCTGACGGGGTTTCTCCAACAGAATTCTTTAACTGATAAAAATGTAGCACAGGTTTTAGTCCTTACTCCTTCATTTTCTAAGAAGAATATTGTGTGAGATAGTCACGTTTAGTCCCGGAGCCAAGAGTTAGAGAGACAAAGGCAGTTACGCTTGAATTATATCAAAAGATAATTCTACTAAATAATCTCTTCTAAATATCCTAAGCACTTAGCTAACACGTAGCAGCTTGTGACGTCCTGTATTCAGGATGTCAACAATAAAATACAGACATGGGCTTACGTTTTTCAAATGGACTCACAGCATGTTACTGTTTAAGGCCCTGGCCACTGGAAATCCACAGGCCTCTCGCTGTGACCCTGACGACCCCGTTACCCTCAGAGTTAGCCCTGGTCGAGACCTGTGTCCGGACACGCTCCTCGGGCAGCCCACGTCCACTGCCTGTGAGATTAGCTTAATGGGAGATGAAAGAGAATGTATGTTTATGACGGTAGATAGAGTCATGGAATATTATAACTGGTGTTGCAGGGGTGCTGTTGTCAGACTTTTTGAATCCTGTGCCATTGTTTTGTTTTAGACTAACGAACTGTTCTGTAAATCCGACCAGGGAAAAGTCAATCAAATCTACAGCTGATTTTATTGCATCTTAAACCCTCTGCTTCTCTGTCATTCTTGAAGTCTGTCTGGCTTTAATATTCTGTTTTTTCTGATAATTTTCCAAAGCAAGCCAACATTGTGGAGTGTAAATTCAGAATTTTCTCCAGTAAAAGCCTAAGTGTGGTCTTGTTTTTTTTCTCATATTTTCAAAATCTAGTACGTGGGATAAGCCTTGAACTTAAATCGGCCCTGTGTGTTTAAATGGTCTCTTATACAGTACATATATATGGAAGAAGCACTGATTTGAACCTGATGTTTCAGACACAGATGAGTGCGAGTCGGACCCCTGTGCTCACGGCGGAACATGTATTGATTTGGAGAACAGCTTCGAATGCCTCTGTCCTCTGCAGTGGACAGGAAAGACCTGTCAGATAGGTAAGAACACTTCCACATCCATCCACTTCAACAACACCTCGTCCTCACAAAACAAGCAACAGAAAGCAAGATTATATGTTTTAAGAGATACTTCTGAGCGTTAGAAGTACTTGTGTCTTAAATATCCCCTGAAGATCTTCAGTGATAGGCTGGTTTTTCAGATAAAGGTCAACAAAGTCCTAAATCCAGGATTTTACAGATTTTCTGATGTCACCAAAGAGTCCAGCCTAGACTTCAACTCATCACTGATCCATGTTTAAATGCACTTGTCACTTTGAATAAATGTAAAGCTGCTTTAAAGACAATAATTTTACTGATTTACACAAAGGGACTCCAGAAACATGCAAGGGTTATATATTAGAGCTCATAAACAACGGTTCCCTTTAAAGCTAAACTAACCTCAGCCTTTGCTCGTGGTTTACCTCAGCTGCATGAAGAGATATTCTGCTGTGTATATATTTGTCGTTGTGTGTGGTAGTATTCGTGTTTGCTTGCAGAGTTACTGTCTGTTTATTCTGCCGTGCCGTTTAAACCATCAGCGTAAACGATCTAAACTCATTTCCAGTGCTGTTTGTGCGTGTGTCGCTCTGAAGGAGACGCTCTCATCTGCAACTCGAGCCAGGTGATCTTGAGTAAAAGCTAAAAATAATGTCCCACCCGGCAACTGCGAGCCCCGGGACCAAATATACACCAGCGCGGGGTTAAGTTTGGCTCCAGACGGGGCGTAACAGGGGCGCGTTACGCTGAGGCAACGCCCCACATAGCAGTAGCCCTCAGCCAGGACGCTCTCTGAGAGCTGTAAACACCAAACAGAGGGGGTTGGGTTGAGTGCTTCTGTTCCATCCGTAAAAACATGTAAGAGTGCTTTATCTTCTGTCGCTCACTGAGCAGGTGAGCCTGGTCTGAGCCTGTCGTAGTCTTTAGAAATCTCCTGAACCTTTAGTTCGGACTCGTTTTGTCAGAAGTAGGATTGTAGCCACACTTTTCCAAAGCCCCCTTCAGACAAAGGTCCTTCCACTTTTCTGTCCAGTGTGTGATTTGTTAAAAACCAAATGTCAATCTGTGGTACTTGTGTTTCCTCTGATGACTCTAAAGCCTACGGTAGTAGTTAATGTTTCAGACCGTATAAACGTGTTTCCCTGACAGGCTTTTAACTAACTTGACGGCGTTTTTATTGATGCATTCCTGTGTTTTTATGTATGTTTTTATGAATTGTGTGTTTTGTATGCTGCTGGACATCTATTTATCCATCTAATCATCAGGTTACATTGCACTGACATTAAAACAGTAAAACTAGGCAAGTAAGAGCAACGTTAAGTCTCGAGATGTTGCCAAAGTCCATCATTTATAATGTATCATGAAAATGTCAAACCTCAAACGTCTATTGTACAACATGTTTTCTCTCTGATGTTGAACGCCTCTTTAATGACCATGTATTTTGTGCAGACACTGTTTATTACTGATGCACTCTAGAGTTTAATACAGCCAAATACTCAGGACACCTCCAAATGATCTCAGGACATATTCACAGCTTGTGTTAAGTCAGGCCCCTCTGTTTGGATTTTAGTGCCAGGTCTGAAGGTGTTTGATGTGTTCAGCTAAAGCCTTTTGAGCTTCTGTGGTCAGTTTTCCAGTAATATTATCAAGAACTGCCAGCTGCGACTCATGCGCCACTCTTCCACAAACACAACCTTTTTTTCAAATAATGCAACTCATGGCTAAATATATTCAACAAATAATTCATGTCTTGAAGGTTAAAGCGGCGACAGTGGAAAGTGTAAAAACAAAAACAATTGCATTTCCTTCTGTTTCTTGTGGCACATGTTAAATACCTGCAGGACTTGAGTTAGACGACAGTAAGGGGAGGTGGGTTTGGGGAAGGGTCTTTTGGGTGGTGTCTAGTTTCAGCGGCCGACAGGTGCTGCCTATCTCCTGGGAGTTTCACATTAATGCAGTGAGTGCTGTTTCTGAAACTGACCACTTGTTCTCCCTCAGGTTCGGTCTTTAGGGAATGAAAGAGAGAGACTAGCTATTACTGAGGGTGTGTGTGTGTGTGTGTGTGTGTGTGTGTGTGTGTGTGTGTGTGTGTGTGTGTGTGTGTGAACTTAATACTAGTTTAATGGTTTATGAAAAATGATAATTTATAATGTGATCAAAGTGCAGTGCATCTGAAAACGATTACTTAGTGACGAGAAAATGTGTGAATGTTAAGTCATCGTGGGATGTGTACAATGAGTGGTATATCAGTTTAGGAAGAACGTTTTTAAATGTCTTAGCTCAAGCTAAAGTTCAATTAGACAACATAGTAAACATAGATTTGACTTGCTAATCGGTGAAAAGAAAGGCTTTGTAAATGAAATCCTGCTTATTTTCTTCAATTAGTCCAATAAATAACAAAAGGTTATTGATATGCAATAGTTGGATGACCAAGTTTCCGTCCACCAAAACACTTAAAATCACTTTTCAGAATCAGAATTTTTTTTGTCTGTCCCAAAGCTGATCCTTGGTCCATTTCTCTTAAAGTTTGTAATTTCCTCAGTTTCAGTGAAAACTCATTGGTTTGAATGCACTGGGGGCAAAAAGAAAAGCGTTTAGGCAGAACCAGGGTCAGGACCTCTCTAGTGTACAGAGGTCAGAGGTCTTTTAAGGGAGGGGCTTAAAGCGACAGGTTTTCACTTAAGACGTTTTAAAGAGCAGTGTATTTGAACTTTGAGGCAGCTGCTGTGGTGATATTGGACTTTACAGATAAATTTTTTTTTCCAAAGATTAAACATGCATTTTGTTGAACACAAATAAAACACATAGGGGACCACAAATGTATGAACGGTTTGAACTAGTTTAAACAGCTTTAACATCAGAGAATAAAGATGAGTGCTTTAAGGCTGGGCTACATTAAAACTTCATACTCTTCAAGCCTCTAATATAATTCGACATGTGTTCTTGTTAATGCCTGAAATGGGTTTTGGCTTCGGTGACGGTGCCTCGCTCTGATGTGTGTCTGGTCTCGTTTTGCAGACGTTAATGAGTGCGCGGGGAAGCCTTGCCTCAATGCTTACTCTTGCAAAAACGTGATTGGTGGATTTCACTGTGCCTGCTTTCGTGGATGGGTGGGCCTGAACTGTGACATCAGTTAGTATAAACCCAACCGGGATCCTGACCTGTCCACTTAGCTTTAGCGCTGGTAGAGCTCAGTAGTTTATAGTCTCTGTTCCACTGGCTGTGTTTCTGAATCAGTGTGTAAAGACATAACAGACTCAAGACATTCTTTTTGTATGTTATCAACGCCTTGATTTTTACGTCTTTATTTGAGCCTGTTCATGTTCAGGCAGGCGTTGGTTAGAAGAAGAACTTGCTGACTTAGTTAGCATTGAAGCAAGTCCTTACAAAGAATAAGTGGTGGTCAATGGGAAAACAAATTCAGCAGATATTATGGAAATGCTTTTAGTTTCACGTAATGTTCTTAAACAGATTATAAGCTAATGTTTTGTCAGTGGAACAGAACTACCTTTTTCCTCCACTTTTTCTCTGAAACTTGAATGTCTCTGGCGTCGCTTGGCTGTAAAGTTTCTCTTTTAAAATCTCATGTAAAGATCTGGGCTGGATGTTTCCTTGTCTGTAGTTTGTATGTGTCGCATGATTATCTAATCTTCTCAAAGCATGACCCCATGACCTCGGGTTGCACTTATAACTCACTGTTGCATGTCACAGCACCACTTTACATTCGAACCCTTCCATTAAACATCTAAATCATGACTCTTTTTGCCTCTCTTTTCAGATGTGAACACTTGCCACGGTCAGTGTCAGAACGGAGGGACGTGTAAGGTGAGAGCCGTCAGAAGCTCAGGGATTTAAAGCCTTCACAAACAGGGGATCTTTGTTTTTCTGACATGACGTATAAATCAAAGAAAATGCATTAGGCTTCTTCAGAAAAAGCTGGCAGCAGATGAAAGTATCCGCTCAGGGCTTTTGGGCTTCCAAAGGTTTACTCAGTAACTGGAGGAAAACAAAAGGCTAAATTGAACAGGTGTTGTTAGTCACCTTGCATTGGAGAAGTAGGATTTATTACATTATTTCACATCAGTAAGGGACTATGTCAGTGCTTTCACATTTTTGGATTTGTCGTTAACAAATCATAGAAAATCAATAACTGACGGCAAACCTAACCTACTGAGCTAACACATAATCCTGCTGCTGGTTTTCTCCTGGTACCGTTTTTATTCTTCACACCTGTGCTGTTTGGTCCAGACCTTTAGACTTTCCCATTTTGTCAAAACTAAATTTTCAGATGATGTGGTTTGGACCAATTAAAAAAAAAAGGTGGTCTCAGTCCAGACCAAAACTTTGTGAAGCATTAATGTAGTGTGGATTTGACTTTCGGATCAAATAGAAAAAGCCACAGACAATTAAAGGAAGACAGACTACAACCAAAGTCATACCCACAGATATATCCTTACAGAGATTATTATTAATATGTAAAGATGTGCACTTTCCACAGATCCACAGACCCGTCCACACTTTATTCCTCTGTTCAGTTCTCTTTTTTCTGATCACATGACTCCACTCAGGCTGATGCTGGTTGGACTGAAATCACTTTATCTTATTGGTTATATTGTTGGACATAGCTTCAGAACCCCATTTCTGTTCCTGGAAATGTTACTGTTATTGCAGTAGCAACATATTACAACATTATATAATCTGTATAATTATAAAATTTTAAATTTCAACAGCCAGGAATTCACACTTTCCATGTAAAAGTTATCGTCCAATCACAGCCTTAAATCAAACTGAAGTGTGACCGAAAATAAAAGTTAGTGGCATTAATGAAAGTTAGTCAAGACCCAGTCATTTTTATAGACTTAATGAAATAAAACGAGGCGTTTCATTGAAGAAATGTCTAACAACATTTAAGCAGCTCTTACTGTTGAATACAGCTTTAAAAGGTCAATTCAAAAAAGATAAAAAATCATGATGAATATAATGAGAAAATGGAGGATAATTAGGTTTGTTTGAGGCCGCGGTTAAAGGCATGTCTCACTCTGTCGACTCTCGGCTGCTCTGGCTCATCTCCACTGCTGTGTTAATCATATCTGTGTGTGTTTTTTCCAGGAGGTGGCCAGGGGCTACCAGTGCGCATGTCAGGCCGGGTTCACGGGACGGCACTGTGAGATCCAGAGGAACCGCTGTGGGGGCAGTCCGTGTAAGAACGGCGGACTCTGTCACGCGCTCCTGGACGGGTTTGTGTGTGAATGCCCACAGGGCTTCTCTGGCACGACCTGCGAGGTGAGAAACGCTTCAGATCTTTCAATAAACTCTAATCAAACACAGAACAAACAGCTGTCACAGAACGGTTTTCAGTGTGAGGCACATCTTAGGAACGAAAATACAGCAAACCACAGTCCAGTTTCAGTTTGACAAAAGGCCATTATCCACTAGAACAGGAAATACCTCAGCTTTTGTTGCCGTGGTGGATGTGTTTTTTGCTGCTTGTGAAAGAGTATATACAATAACCAACAGGTGACCAGAAGTGTATTTTATTACCTTTTCTCTGTCTCCAGCTGCAAAGTGATCCCTGCAGCCCGAACCCATGCCATAACAAAGCCCAGTGTCACAGCCTCACTGGCGACTTCTACTGCAGCTGTCAGGACGCCTACGAAGGCAAAACCTGCTCCGAGCTCAAAGACCACTGCAAAACCAACCAGTGCAAAGGTCCGTATCCTCACAAAAACCTCCCACAGCAGGAACATGGCTGTCTGGGTTTGTCTCAATGCAGACTCCTAAAAAGTCCATTCTTTACAATATGGCATTGTTGACCTGTCCAATATGGCTGACTCAGTCTAATCCCTTATTTGTCTAACTCTTCCACAGTTGCATGTCCTATATGTTTATGTTAATCTAAATGATTTTTCTTCAGTGATTGACAGCTGCACGGTCGCCGTGGCAACCAACGACACACAGAAAGGTGTGTGGCACATCTCGTCGAACGTCTGTGGACCCCACGGCCGCTGCATCAGTCTGCCGGCCGGGAACTTCAGCTGCTCCTGTGACGCGGGCTTCACCGGGACGTACTGCCACGAGAGTGAGTCCAACACACATCTACACTTTTATTATCTGAATTCAAGTAGATTTACATGAGCCCACAAACTCAGGGTTGTTTTATCGTCTGCTTCCTTTATGTTCAAATGTCCAGGACTGATCCAGATTGTTCATGTAAAAAATTAACAAACCCTTTGGGATTCTTTTCTCTCTCAGACATAAATGACTGTGCACCGGTGCCGTGTAAAAACGGAGGAACGTGCATCGATGGGATCAACTCCTTCTACTGCCTGTGTCCCGACGGCTGGGAGGGCAGTCTGTGTGACGTCGGTGAGTTCATGGATACAGGGTTTTTTTAATGTCTCAGCATGTCCCATAGAGACGTTATTCCATTACAACATCATCTGGAGTCATACTAATGAAGAGAAGTGACAAATGTTTAATAAAGACTGGACATTTACATGAGATACATCTTTAAATACAGCATGAATACAATTTAAATATCATTGGATGACGTTAAACAAGGAAATATTGGTCAAAGTACAAAAAAGTAAATCAATCAGTGTTACTATAATGGCAAAGTTGACATTAGCAAAGTCAATTTTCAAATATATTCTTATTTAACTTGATATACACTCCTGGTCATTAGTAATCTAGATCTTTTGGAGACATTTAAAGGTCTTATCTCTGTGGCAGATGTGAACGAGTGCAGCAGAAACCCTTGTCTGAACGGAGGCCAGTGCGTCGACCTCTTCAACGACTTCTACTGTAACTGTGTGGACACCTGGAAGGGCAAGACCTGCCACTCACGTGAGTTCATTTATGTTTATATTTAAGGAACGCTCTGTTTTGGAGTTAAGACTCATTTGCACCAACACCAGCACAGTTAAGGTCACTTTCTACAGTTTATAATCCAAACCCAGTTTTACACTTTCTATAGTTTATAATTTAATCCAAACCCAGTTTTACACTTTCTATAGTTTATAATTTAATCCAAACCCAGTTTTACACTTTCTATAGTTTATAATTTAATCCAAACCCAGTTTTACACTTTCTATAGTTTATAATTTAATCCAAACCCAGTTTTACACAAGTCAGGTTTAGCCGTAGCTCTCGTGAATGCTAATATATTCTCAGATATGGCTTTAGTTATCTTACCTGACTGTCAAGCCTTAAACACTGTAGTGACATTATAAAAAACATTTTTGTTTCCACTTAGAGGCTCATTCTCACAGTATAGTTCTTGTTTTGTGGAAAGTTTACAGGTTAGTTCAACAGCAGTTAATTATAATGTCCACTGAAAACGACATTTCTGCACAAACATTTTGTGAAGATATACTTTTGTGGTCGGTGCGTCATGTGACACTCATTTTTGTCTGCACTAATGACAGGATTATTCACATTGATTAAGTGGAATTGACTCTGCTGAGAGCCATCTTTGTCTCAGACATGTCAGGTCTTTGTGTTTGAAGTGCCTCCTTGACTTTAATGCTGTGATGCTTTCTCGGTTTCTGTGCAAACTTGTTCTTTTTTTTTTTTTACTGGATTACTTTTGAGGCAAATACTGGCACAGCCTCACGCTTGAACAGTTTTCTTTTCTAACCGCACCTAAATCCTAAAACTGGCACTGCCTAAAATATACTGGTATGATATCATGAAACCTGTGCAAAAGATATTAGTGTTGAAAGACACTTTATCTGAGCTCCATTTCCCATGATGCCTCTGTGCAGGCGAGAGCCAGTGCGACCCGATGACCTGCAATAACGGCGGGACGTGTTTGGATCACGGCGACTCGTTCCTCTGCAGCTGTCCCTCGGGCTGGGGCGGCAGCACCTGCAACACAGGTCTGTCCCACAACAGTCACCACCAAAACATTTAAAAACATCGCTCTCATCAACAATTCAGTGCAACGTCATGAATCCCTGAGGGGAAACTCAGTTGTTAGGGCTTCAGACTTCTTCTTCCACCGACTGATCGATTGTAGAGTCTTATTTCAGTTTAGTATAGAGAAAAGTTCAAAAGTTCCTTAAAATCCCTCTTTTTGAGCTCCGACGTTTGAGATGTAGTGTTATTAGTCCCTGTGTGAATTATGTCCTGACACATACTGTGGAGTTGTGTCAGGACAGCAGTACGGTGAGGTGAGAGGTCATGATTTGGGGATTTCATCAGAAAAACTGTTTCTAGTTTGTACAAGATGGTCTTAATCTTTTTACTCTTTTCGTCTATGATGACCTCCACAGACTTTAGTGTGCTGGGAGTGTGTAGATATGACAACATGTAAGCACACGAGTTAAGGTTCTGATCAAAGACAGTGTGACATCACTTTTCAGCCAAGAACAGCTCGTGTGACTCTGCGCCGTGCGAGAACGGAGGGACGTGTGTCGGAGGAGCAGACGGCTTCGAGTGCATCTGTAAAGACGGCTGGGAGGGGTCCACGTGCACACAGGGTACGACAATAAGAACACACAAAGAACACACAAGAATACAGCACACTGGAGTTTCATAACCGCTTCAAATCAGCTCTCATGTGAAAGCTCTCTGTTCACTGTCAACACCAAAGTTTAACACTGAAAAATTAAAATTACATATAAAATATATTTTTCCTCAAAGCCCAAAATAGCCATATTTAAAACTCTTCTGTAAATGAAAAGCTCTGTGATATTAATGCTTAGTGCTATTTATGATGCACAAACTCCCAATTATCAAAACAAACTGAACTGGACTGGAAAAAGATTTTTTTTGTTTGAAATAAGATGATCATCAAAGTGATTATACTGCACAAAACCCATTTCCAAACTGAACATGCTCATTTTAATGCTGTTCTCTCAGCTCTTTATTCATGTTTTAGTTTTCTTAACACACATTCAACTTAATCATTGAAAAATCTCTGCCTTAATAAGTGCTAAAATAAAAAATAAAAAAATCACATTTATAAAATTTAGATCTATATAAATGTTATTTGACAAATGCAATATTTACAAAAAAAAATAAAAATAAAAAAAAAAACTTTATGAGAGTCTTTCAAGGAGCTTTTTAAAAAGAGGGGAATAAAGTCTGAACCAATTATAACAAGTACTTTGTCACTTCCACACATGACCAGAGATTTTCATTTTAAGTATTCAGTATGTCTCCATTTCTTCATAAACTTTTTTTTTATTTTCTTTTTCTCCAGATATAGACGACTGCAACCCCCATCCATGGTGAGTAATAGTCTCTTCTTTTTGGACTCCACGGGGCTCTGACGTGTCTCCAAAGAGCACACTGTACCGTACTATTTGGGGTTCGCTTTAGCAAAACGTGGAGCTAAACACTGGTGTCTGTTGATTGGATGATTTATAATCCACATGAGCAAAAATGTGAAAAAGATAAACACGTGAAAAGCTTGAATATGACTGCTTTAGACAGTTGTACGGCTCTTGAGGCATTTAAACGAGCAGAACTTTAAGATTCTTAAAACAATCGTGGAAATTTGTGCTAGATTTAATGTTTGAAATAATAAACAGGGAATAAAGCAGAAACAGTAAACGGCTGTACGTCAAGTGACAAAATAAACCCATGTAAACACAAAATGAACAGGCCTTGACAGTTTTTACTTTACTATCCATGCCTCAGATATTTTCCCTTCAGTAAAAAGAAAACAGCTTTCACTTTGAGCTCTGGGTGGGATAAGATCTCGTGAGAGCAAAGCGTGACTAGATTTCTTGCCGAGGTTAAGGTCTGTTTGTTGATATCAGCTGATGGAGTGTGAGGGTGAAGTTAATCTGAAGATGCCTTTGACACGTTTAAAATCGTCTGTGTGGCAACATTTTGGTTTCAGTGGAAATAAGAAACGGCGAAAGACACAAACAACATGTAAAGATTGTAATAAAACAATGGCTAACACCAGCTCTAGGCAAAGACACAACAACCACAGCTTTCACCAGCCGCGTCTGGAAATAATGGAGAAATCTCATCGTGTCTCGTCTTGTCGCGTTCTCGTAAACCCTATCTCGTGTCTCATCTGGTGGGATTTGTGTCTCGTCACACCTCTACTCTGAACTATTTTTAACTCGATCGAACCTTTAAGAGAACTTAGCATCAGTGAGGAAGCCTTGAAAACTGATCTCTGAAAAGCAGTGAGAACCCTGAGAGTGCTGTCAGAGACATCTCTGGCTGCGTTCACACACGCTCTTTGTTCTTGTCAATATCACACACAAACAGAGAGTATTGTCTTAGACTTGAGTTTGATTAAGTTTTTTGGTTTCGCTGTTGGGAGCTGTCACTCACATGACACTAACTCTGGAACGACTGCGGTTTTAACATGATGGATGTTGGAAACGTTATTGCTTACAATGTTGATCGGTTTGTTTCGGGGCAAAGTTCACATAAGTCTTATCTTGTTAATCTGGTTTTTATACTTTATGGATTTGTTAACAAAGCTCTGTGTGTAATACGGCCAAATAAAAAACTGCCTTAACTGTTGCAATAGACTTCTTAACCTGCACCACTATAGCAATTCAACATGAGGTGCTTTACTTTACATAATATTTAAATCACCAAACAGCAGATATTTCAGATATTTCTCTCATTTTGTGTCCCCGCAGCTACAACGGAGGACTGTGTGTGGACGGCGTGAACTGGTTCCGTTGTGAGTGCGCTCCAGGATTCGCCGGCCCGGACTGTCGCATCAGTAAGCTCCCGGGGAGTCAGCGTGGTTTGGGATAAAGCGTTAGGGTTGGATGTTCGAGGCCGGGACTTTGCTGAAGTAAAAAGTTGATAATGAGTGTTTCTCTGGAGCACGTGTGATTGATGCAGAGCCTGAAGGAAGCATGCAAAGTTGTGGAGAAAACTGTTCCGAGTCAAAAACCAAAAAGGCTCCTGCAGTTCTCCGATAACCCATTGTGGCAGATACTCATTTTCCTATTATCTTATTGGAGTGTGTTTGCTGGTTCAGACCGCCTCAAACTGATTTGGAAGTTCTTATTTGTATTAATATAAATGGTACTAAACAAAGTTTCTCCAAAATGTAAAGGAATATTTGGAAAAAGGAACCACATTAAAGTTTGGTTTTCTATTTTTTAAGTGGAATGACAGACTTTATAACAAAAAGTGAATAAAAAGAGATATGTATTTATTGTTGAGCAATTGATCAAATGTATGATTATTATTTCATTTTCCAGTGCTGGCTGAACATTTTCTGTAAGTGGAAATGTTTTGTAGGTAAACATGTCCTGTTTCTCCTCAGACATAGACGAGTGTCAGTCGTCGCCGTGCGCTGAAGGTTCGACCTGTGTCGACCAAATCAACGGGTATCGCTGCAGTTGTGCCCCGGGACACACTGGGCCTCGCTGTCAGGACTGTGAGTCACGAGCCTTAGATTCCTTCTCTTACAAACTGCTAATGCTGTCATACAATCTCCCTTCATCACATTTAAGTCATTTATTCAAACAGAAATACTTTTTAATCGCTTGCGTCCTCATGATCGTCTTTTTGCCCCCAGTCATCGGTTTGGGGAAGTCCTGCCAACACAACGGGCTGCAGTTTCCTCACGGCAGCCGCTGGGACGTGGAGTGTAACAGCTGTCAGTGCATGGACGGAAACGTGCACTGCTCCAAGGTCAGCCTCATGACACTCCTAAATCTTCAGGAAATAGACACGCATTTGAAAAAATACTAAAACTGGCAAAACTAATAATCGGACAATGGAAAACCCTTTATTCTGAAATCAGACTATTAAACTCCTCCTCCATATTCTCCAACATTTTTTGCAGATGAGCTAACTTATTGACTTTAAACCCATGTGTTCCTCCTCCAGGTTCTCTGCGGTCGTCGACCCTGTCTCCTCACGACCTCTGCTCCTGGTTCCGTCTCGAGCCCATCATCGTGTCCCGTGGGTCTGGAGTGTGTGAAGCACCAGTTCCTCAAATGTTTCTCTGCGCCCTGTCACCAGTGGGGCGTCTGCTCCAGCCCGGACCCCCCCTCACCCCTGAACACCCAGTGTGAGCCCAACAGCGGATTCCTGGACAACAACTGCGCTCGCATCACGCTCATTTTCAAGAAGGACAAAGTGCCGCAGGTAAAAGACAAAAACACTTCAAAAGATGCCGTTTTTGGTCTGAACTTTTTAGACATTCCTGTTTGATTCAAAGGGATTCCACTGGATCCTTTGTTAGACAGAGATGTAGAAAACACAGGTCTCATGAGGGTGAGCACTCTGACAACTCTGTTAACGTTAAGTCCTGTTGAGCATGAACTGCACCAAAGCAGGAGCTGGTTAAATAGGGCTCATAACCCTGAAAGGAATCATTGATCATTACTAAAGACAAACTAAGCAAAATAACCAAATAAGCGATAAATCGAACTTTTTTCTAAGATTTAATTCTGACAGAAATGTTGTTACTTGGCTTGACTTGAAAAAAAGAACCTTGAATTTTACAAGACTGGCCAAGCAGCTTGTCATAATGTTTCAGCTTTGTTAAGATTTTGTGTCATAACATAAGCTCCCGCCATGATTTCTTGACACTGGCCATAACCAACACTGATGGAAGAGTTGTATCCACCAGAACGTTTGAAGGATGTGGTTCTTCCTCTGAAATGGCTCACACAAACATGAGCCTTGACAAGTTTAAAAATTCATTTCTCAGACGTCGTAAGAAATGAAAAAAAAAATGTTGCAACTTTATTATTTTTCCACAGTTTTATATATCAAACCAGTTTTTTATATTTAAACACCATATTTACCAAATAGGACTGATTAGTGTTTGAATGTCACATGGGAACATTTGCCCGGTTACTGATGATGTCACTGATTGCTGATTGGTCGATTTCAGGGCACAACAGTGGAGAACATCTGCTCTGAGCTGAGGTATCTCCCGGAGACTCAGACTCTGGCCGAAAACCGGTCTCTGGTGATCCTCTGTGACCTGTCGTACGCCAACAGCGACGCCGTGGAGGTCGCCATGGTAACCGCTACACACCGACACACGCCATCACCATCAAGTGTTAGCATCAAAACTTACGAGTGTTAGACAGGTTTTTTACACTGTTTTTATGCTCATCTAAAAGGTTGGTTTCGACCATCATCAAAGTATTGCATCGTATGAAACCATAGTTAAGCTTTTTCAAAACCAAAGTGGCCTCCTTTTTGAATCATGACTGCAAAAGTACACGGACAAGTGTGCGACTACATTTTAAAGATTTGTTTCAAATACTTTATATCTTATAAAAGCCCTTTTCACACATGTCCTCTGGAGGATGTCAGAATTGCCTCCTCGAGTGTTTTTCCAGAGCGGTCTTCCTATTACCAGAAGGTTGGCAGTTCGATTCCCGCTCTCCCCACAGTTCACACTGTCGTTGTGTCCTTACTCCTTGTGTCCAGTGGTGTTCCTGCTGTAACACTGGTGATTCAGCTCTGTGGACTCCGCCTACAGCACCAGCCGCACAACATACAAGTTCATGTCATCAGTTCATCGCGTCTTTGCCACGCCCACTCTGATCCCCCGAAATCGTCAGATTTTCCAGACATCATTCACAAATCACAGTCCTCTGGAGGTTTTTCCAGGGCCCCAGAGGATAATCTCTGTGTGAGAGTAAGAATTTGTGTTCACACATTCTGCCCCTCCAGATAAAGTCACAGGCTCTTGTTTCAAACTGTGCCAAACGAAACTAAACTTTGGAAACAAGACATTATTAGGCCTCTTCTCCTTCCTATTGTGTGACTTATCTACCTCACCTTGAACCATATCTACCTATTAGAAGATTATTTATATTTTCACAATTCTCACAATTGAGCTACATTGTTTTTGAATGACTCCACATTATTTCAAAAACACACAGCTTTACATGGCTTGAATTAGTCAGAAACACTAATAAAACACCTCTTTTTTAATCAATTCACACTAAATGTATCACTCAAGATTATTCCCGAAATCCACAGATATTGTCAGTTCATTCCAGTGAGAGCAAAAGAACAAAGGCAGTATTTGAACCAACATCTGGATGAAATTTAGCTCATCTTTTTAACTTCCTTTCTGTCTCCTTTAACCTATATCTCTGTGTTTTACGGTTTTGTGATATCCTTAGTCTTCAGTGAATGTGTTTTCGGTCTTTGGCGGCCACCCAGACTTGAGGGAATCCAGCACTGGGGGCTGTAATCACTAAATGGAAGGGATTAGTTCCTGTTCGTCTGATGTTTGCAGTTTCTTTTGAGCGACAGATACAGGAAAAGGAGTGGCAGGGCTGACATGCAACAAACCCCACAACAAAGGCTTCAGACTCCCACGTGTGGCTGCAGGGACGTGGAAGTCACACACAATCAGGGAGTCTTTGTAAAAAGTTGAAATGATGGACAAAATGCTCAGATGTGTAGTCCACAACTGGAATTATACTCAACATAAATTATGAGAGGCTCTAATACTGACCGTTTTTTATCAGTTCTTTACTGGTGTTATACTGTTATAGAGGCGTGTCCTTCTTACTTTAGAGATATGTTGTGCATGTTTGAATACATTTTCATACATGTTTGCTCGCAGTATATGGTAGATAGCTAGAGTAGACTGCGTTCAAACATGTAGCTGCTCTGGAGAAAGTCTCTATGTTTAATCAAGAGATGATATCGTCTCCAGACATTGTATCTGATCCGTCTTCTCTCGGTTACAAGCACATGGGTCCAGCTCGACTTGTTTTATCCACTCCCTTTACCTGTTCTCACTTTTCCACTTCATCTGCCTCACTTTGGCTCTGACAACACTGCCTCTCTGATACAGACTATTTATGAAATCCAGACAGAACATGCTTTGGCTGAAAAACCTCATTGATGTAAGGGTCTCTTCTTCGCCCATTTTGTTGCGGCCTAGAGAGCACTATTTGGTAAAATGACTGTAAGGTTTTTCCAAATTAAGTTAATTATAATCCCTTAATGAAATCTTTGGCTTTATCTCCATGTATTGAATCAATTCCTTAAGAATATAAACGTGATAATGAAGTAAAAGTGATAAAACTATCCAAACGCCTGGAGTGAATGAAACGCTTTACTGATCCCATAACCTGTACACATATAAGTAGTTCATTTTTCTTTGTCATTACCCACAGTCCTTTGAGGCAGACAGTCGGTCGAAGGACACAGATCGAGGTCAGATCCAGAAAGCGGCCAGTGTCATTATTAACTCTCTGTCCAAACGCCACAACAGCACCATAATGCTGTCCATCGTCGAGGTCAAAGTGGAGATGCCCACCGAGTCTCCGCCCATCGGTGAGTCACATGACCAGACCTTTTGCACAATTAACTAACAAGAGAAACATTTTAACTTTTGTTTTTTTAATTAATTTTTTACACATTTTGATTTGTTCAGATGGTTGCTAGCTTTAAACTGAGCCCAGTGCAAGAACTAGCTTTCTCCTGCTGAGCACTACAAATAAAAAAAGAAAAAGTTGTAGACAAGACTAACAAGTTAAGAACATTGGGCCTTATTCATAAACCTTCAAGCCTGTAACAAAGAAAGCTCCACTTAAGCCGTACTTGGTTGAAGCAAAAGCATCTGGACTCTTTTCTTCAGGATGACCTGGATGAGGCTTCACATTTACCAACTGACTTTTTTTATGAATGAGGCCCCTTGTTCCAAACATATACTGTATTACAGAATTACTCTACAGATCTGAAAAGCTTTCTCTGATTTTTCGTCAGATTACCTGGTGCCAGTGCTGTGTGGCGTCTTCAGCGTCCTGTGGCTCTTCTGCATCGTGGTGTGCGTTTGGTGGACCCGCAAACGTAAGAAAGAGCGCGAAAGACTGTCCCGATCCGAAGAAACAACAGTCAACAACCAACTGCGGAGCCCGTCCCCCAAAGACAACCGCGACAAGGACATTCAGTACGAATGCAGGAAACTGATGGGCCCCTCTGAGCGGACGTGCGACGGTGCTGAGGCCGAGGAGGACGTCGAGGGGCTCCCAGAGGAGGACGACAGGGGGGTCCCACTGGTGAAGGGGGGGCTCATCTGCACGAGCCACAGCGGGACGGTTAAAGCGCCGCATCGGACGCCCTACAGCCCCAAAGACAACCGCTGCAAAAACCTGAACGCGGCCAAACTCAGCGAAGATATCAAAGACCATTATGTATGAAAATTGATCTTCTCATGACTTTATGGCAACAAAATGGAAGATTTTTTTTATTTTCTAAACCTTTCTTGAGGCTTAAAACAAGCATTTACACCGACACACATGGATAATTATGGAAAATCACTGATTTCGGAGATTCCTGTTTACAAACTTATCGCTGGTTTCCACTCGGACGTTTCACTGGCAGCTGTTTTTCGGACTATCGTTTGTGCATTCGGTTCCTGTCTGCCTTATCCCAGACTAACCATGGGTCTTTTCTACTTGTCTTTTTATTTAATAAAAATAGAAAAAAATAGCTTTTTTTGCAGAATTTGGAGTTTAAACAGAACCCACCGTATCATGATGTTTACATTCAGGAGCATCGTTCTATGTTGACGCTTAAAACTTTTAATTGTTCACAGAGGATTCTATGAGGCATTTATCCAAAGTACCTGTCAGTAAATTGCCCCAGTTTGGAGAAGTAGACAGGAGCACTCTGCTTTTTGGTTTATAGAAAAGGTCCCCTGCAGATTTTCTGATAAAACAAATGATTTAACCCCGGAAAAAAAGCCAATTTGAGAATCTGCAAAGACAACGTGCAGTGACTCACAAGAATGTTGGTCATAATAAGATAATCTTGAAAATGTTTTGACTGAATTAAAAAAAAGCTGAAGCTTTAAATATTAATTTCCCATCATTTTAGTTTTCAGGTTTTATCTTCATAATACATTTAAGAGCATTAGATTTTAGTTGACTTTAATCATAAACCTTGACAATAATCAATCAGAATGAAATGCATGTCACATTTTCTGTTTGTGAACTTTGTACATTATTTGAAGAGACTGGAGATGATTTATTATTAAAACTGTTTCTGAAGAATCATCAAACTGTATCCTAGCACATAACCTGACCGTGTTATATGTTGTGTTTATTGTGCTGTATCTTTATTGAATGTGGACAGTGCAAGCTTCAGAGCCTGTCTCCTGTCTGCTTCTCCAAACCTTAAACTGCTTCTAAAGGCTTTGTGATGATTTGTGCAGTATTTGCTTTTGTGTAGAAGTGCCTTGAGACCATTTTATTTCTTCAAAATCACTCAAAGGGAACTTTATTCTGGTTAAAACTCGTTGCCTGCAACACTAATGGTTATATTCTTTGTAAATATAATTGTAAATATGAAAAATGGCTGTGTATATTTGAACTTGAGTAACTTATGTGATGTTTGTATTATAGATATTCTGAGTTTTTTGTGTTTGTTAATGATGTCATTCCGTTTTTCAATGTCATTTGACACTTTGGCAGGTTTTATACAGATTTTCTGACTTTGTCCCATTGGTTTAAGCACATTTCCAAAGTTAATATAAACAGAAAATTACACCTTGAGCGTTTGACTGTTTGTTTTTGTCAGATTTAATAAGGCTTAATATTTCTGCGGTTTGAGAAAAGACTGCTGGAGAGATCACTTTTTCATGTCTTTTTAGTTTTTTATGAGCTCTTGAATGTTCATTTAATGTTCATCTGTAAAATACAGGACAAATGTGAGAAGGAAAGCTCTCCCAGAGTCAGGACTTCATTTGCATAAAAACAAAAAACAAATCGTGGATAATGAGCTTTATTTAGTCCTTTTTTTAAACTATCCAATTTACTTCAATTTATTAATGATAAATCATAACTGTCTCATGACACTTTCCAATTAGAACAGGTCTTCCATAAGTCAGTCTATTTTGATTTAATGGTGGCACATCTTTACTCGGTGAAAGCATTACCCTGTAAAACTCATTATATGCAGCAGTGGTCTTAAAAGTCTAACAGAAGAGTCACTGAAACAGACTTTTCCCTCGAGTGAAGTCCTCAAACAGAAGAACTCAAGAACAGGTGCTGACAGCTGACCACTGCTTTGACAGGGAACGTCAGGAGGCTCTAACACGGAAGTCCCACCTTAGATCCCACCTTAGAGCAGTTCATTTCAATTCTGTGAGGGTTACATTTTCTGAAGAAGGACAAAAATCTCACATTTTCTAATATATGATTTTTATATGTGAGTAAAATTACTGGAAAAGTTTACAAGAAGGCAGAACCATCAGTAAGCCTCTCCCTAGCAACCATAGCAACCCATTATAAAACTGAAAGTGTCCAAACGTTTCAAACTTTTTTACACAATGATTATGTAAAAGTGACTGAAAGGGAAAAAAATGTCTGTCTCAGATGCTGGTAACATTTAGTATTTACTGTACTTTATTAAGAAGTTTTTTTCAAATGATGAATGTGTAGTACATATACTTAACAGTGAGTAGTGTTATATAGTGTTAGCCTGATTTCTAATGCTAAAAGCTCCTAAATGTGTATATTCCCCCTCAATTAAGTTCATTTTTCAAATCTTGTTCTTTTCTGTCAGTAGGCGTTCTGCTCGTTTCTATTTTTGCATTTCAGACTTGGAGGTCGCAGGGTCCAAACATTGTTGAACGTCTGTTGTTCTTCTGCTTAGCGAGCACAGATCCAGTCTTTACGGGGTGTTGACAGCTCAGATGCCAGTCGATGAGCAGCAGTCGTTTAGTTGAGTATGAAAACCCAGAGCTTTCATGTTGGCAGCCCTCTAGCTCCACGCTGGCCTCTGCAATAGATAAATCACACTGAAAGAATAACCGTTTGAAATGGCACGCCTCTTATCACTGATGTATTTATGTGAACTTATACTTGACTTAGTATCATATTGCCTTGTGCTCTTTCAAACTTTTAGGTAAGACATTTTTTTCATGTGACAGGACACCGTTTAGCTTCCGTGTCGGTCTGGTTCATCTCACCATTTCAAATCAGTACAAGCTGTATTCACTTTCATGGGTTTACTTTTAATTAGACTCACTGTCTTTTTTGGCCCCACCTCTTCAGTCTGCACTATTTCCTGGGACAACAGACCTTTAGCCTCCACAACTGAAAAAATAATATTTTTGGATGAATTTATGTTTTTATATTTCAAGTTTTGTTTTTTAAAAGAATTTGTTGGAAACGAAAGCCCAGACTCTGTTTTGAAAGTGAATCTCACTGGATTCAGAGCAGGGGCTTAATGTGTAGAAAAATGTAATTATTTTGTACAAAAATTGGTAAAGGTCTTGGTTTGTTTGTGGGAATTTTGTTTGTTCTTAGAGGATGATTATTTATTAAAGTATTTTATACCAAAACTGTTTTTTTATTGTTTTTTTATTCCAAAACAGATGATATCGATGCCATTATGATTAGTCAAGACCACACTATTTGAAACCAGAGTCTACTGAGAAAAAGGCAAGATGACTTTTAGCAGCCGTCATTGAGTCTAGACCAGACTTGTGCCTAATCTGAAATCCAGTAATGTTGTTGTGGTTTTTAATTTGTGTCATTTTAGTCTAAGCATGTCTCATTGGGGAAAACCGGGACAGAGTTTATGGATCTTGTATTATGTCATACTTATGCACTTTTATGGGCTACATCATAGTTTGCGTTTACATTTTCTGATCTATGACATAAGATAAGTACGCACACTTTAGACTCTACAGAGATTAGTCTATTGTATAAACAAGCCCTTCTCAGCCAATCAGCTCTCTCCGTCCGCGGTCTGATGCGGTGTGCGTTCGCCGTGCGTCCATCTGCCGTTAATGACTCGGTGGGAAATGATTAACGTTGCCTGAAGAGCATGACAGCAGCTGTGGACAAGGACCGGGCCACGCATGTGTTCATTAACTCCGGGTTGTTGGAAACGTGTGCGGAATCCCGATCAGAGCTGGAGGTCAAGGGGCGCGCTGGCTGCCTGTGTGACCCAGTTGGACTGAAGTAAAATAAGAAAAGGCAGGGCTCAGGTGTCGGTCACAATGCAACATGTAACTAGATCTGATTCAAAGTGAGACTGTGCCCAAAATACAAGTCCAAGTTTACATGCAAAGCAGTTTTTTTTGGCATTCATAAGATATCAAATCTTAAAACTCTGAGTATTGTGGTAGATAAAAAAAAAATCTGAGTATTGTGGTAGCCTTATATCAGTGTTTTGAAGTAGTTAATAATAAAACATAGAAGAACATTTTTTGATGCCGGTTCTAAGTTAAAGTCACATTTAAATGACTTTGTGTCTTAAGGTATCTACTTCCATTTGTCCACATAAATTAATAATTTTTTGTGTTTTTTGTGACAGAGTCGAGTCCGGCCTCTGGGAGCACATTATAACTGTGGAGATGTTTTATAAAACACATATATCATAAAAAGTACCTTCAGTTCCTGTTCCGACCTAAAATATGTTTTAAATTTGATGTGACAGTTTTACCCAACATTAACACGCTCTCATTCTCTGCTACAGGTTTGGACGATGTCGTTTAACTGCTTTTGGTTTCATGGCCCATTTGAGGCCTATCTTTGGATCATTGAGAAAACGCAAAGCTGTAACTATAGCGACAACGGAGGCTTTGCTTGATGTTTAACAGAAAGAATGAATGCTTCACGCTCAGACAGATAAACTGGCGTGGCACATGATCCAGAAGAGGATGGTTACACTTCAGGAGCTTCAGAGCGCTCCGGACCCTGACTGGACAAACTTTTATCTTTATTCAACACTTGCTTTCTTTGTTGTTTTTACAGCGGCTTATTCTTGACTTGACTTCAAACCAGAAGATCATGTTTTATTGTCTTTACTTTACTGTCATACATGGGCTTGTAGCGGGCGGCTGTGACATAATGAGAGCTGCTGACCTCTTTACAGTATGAGCTTGACTTCACAGGAAATGGTGATGTGCTCGAGTTAAAGTTCTGATTCTATAGAACGTAACTGGGGGCAGTAAACGTAGTAAACTTGTGTTGCAGTGGGTTCTGTCTGTGTCTAGCTTCCTCCCTCCGTCAGAAGACGTGCAGAGGTTTACATTATATTATATTCATAAATTAATTTAAAATCAGAAATAAAATGCTGTCACGGATTGGAACTATCCACCTCAGGGTAAAGAAATTCACAGTTTAGACTGTTATGTACTCTTCTTCTGGTAGGAGTTTGTTAAGTGTCCTACTAAAATTTTATTTCATTAAAAAATTACAACTGTATAAATCTGCCTCTGTAAAATACTAATACTCAAACATCTGCACTGTTTTATGGAATAGACAC
This sequence comes from Neodontobutis hainanensis, assembly GCA_024349245.1. Taxonomy (NCBI): domain Eukaryota; kingdom Metazoa; phylum Chordata; class Actinopteri; order Gobiiformes; family Odontobutidae; genus Neodontobutis; species Neodontobutis hainanensis. The sequence goes on along the minus strand of JALDNG010000120.1, from coordinate 182,006 downwards.
TTTCTCTGGTTTATCGAGAGCCATAACTTCTACTCCTTTCCTTCTTTGTTGACATCAGAGTCAATGTGGGCTTCCTTTATTATCCGGTCCATCTGATTTACTGAATAAAGCCTAAATGCAACTTAACTAAATTTCTTTATTTTAACAGAAAGGCTTGTGTGTAATTATTTTTTTTTGAACACAGTACAAAGTACAGCCCTACTTAGAAAAAGCAGAGTGCCACACAGAACTGAACTGCACACATTTCTCCTCGGTGATGGTCCTCAGCTGTATGTCTCGTTTTGGAAACAGCAGGAGACAGAGGAGGAACCTGGGCCTCTCAGCTGTGGGCTCCTCCAGGGTGAGCCTCGTCCACATGTCCAAACGCAGATGAAAGCTGCTCAGTAGGTGAGCTGTCAGTGCCAATAGAGGCTCCTGCCAAGTGCTCCAGCTCAGCGCTCCCAGATGTTCAGTGCAGACCGTCCCGGGACCTCGGGCCTGACCCACACTTCAAAGACCAGGATTTAAAACAGTGAGCGCCAGAGGAGTGAATGATTTAAGAGGTACGCAGTAGGTTGGGCCTGTCCTGAAGAGCTGACGGTAACGCTGTGTGTTCAGAGAAGACGTTGGTATTTCTGTGGACTATACTCTGGTGTTGTTGTCCCAATATATGAGCACAGAAAGAACTTCTTTCTCAAACCTTTCACGATGAGTCTCCTCTTATAAAACAGTTTTATAACAACCGACTGCCTTTAAACAGCTAAAACGAAGACTAAACCAGGACTAAACTGTGGTAAAAACAGGACTAAACTTTATTACATGTTCTCCAAGAACAAAATAATTGATTTCCTGATATTTTTTAATGCAATACAAAACTTCTAATTATTATTTATTTATTTATTATTTATAATTATTATTATTAATTATTATTATTATTATTATTATTATTATTATTATTATTATTATTATTATCATCATTATTATTATTATTATTATTATTATTATAAATAATAATAATAATAATAATAATATGTAATAATACTAATAATGATGAATAATAATGAACATGAGACACAGCCACATGAATGTAAACTACAGGCTTATCTCCATCTGTTGTCCCACACACCCACACATTCATACAACAGAGCTGTGACACTGGAGGGTTAAGTGTCTTGCCCAAGGATACAACAACAGGATGAGCAGTGGAGAGAGCAGGAATCGAACCACCAACCTTCCGGTTAACCACTCTGCCACTGAGCCACACTCGAGCACATTTTCCAGCATAAGCACAGCCCTGTGGGAGCTGTGGGTCCAGGCTTTACTCGATTGTATTTGTCCAGTTCAACTGTAAAATGTCCGACTTTAAAGACTGTAGATGGAAACCAAAATATAGTGAACCAAACAGAGCTTTGTACGAACTCGCTGTGACAGAAGCCAGGCCAAACTGTTTGAGATGATAACTGACTGTAAACCTAGGAAATGATCAGCCTTTATCTGAACAACATGCTTCTCACTCACAACCTTTAACTTAAACTCACCTTCATAAAACCTAATAGCACTTTTCCTAATTGTCAGCGATTTATCTGAAAAGCTTCTTACGAGGCACAAACAGCTGTAAACGTTTGTCCCGGACCTGGAGCATAATTTCAGCTCACAGGCTGTTCAGATAGATTACAGTGGAGACGTTTGAGTCATTTCATTGCCTTTTGAAAAGAGAATAGTTTTTATCTGACACGCCTGGGTTGGATGCACACCACCCAAGGCTACACATTTTATAGACAAGCCCCAACGCACACAGGAACGCCGTTACTCCCCGAATCAGCCGCCTATTCATCAGCAGCAACAGACAAGGGCTGCTCCGACTCAAAGAAAGGCCAAAGTGGGTCTAATGTTACAGCTAAACACTATTTGACTAAGGTTTGACATAGTTACAGAGCTGTGCGTGCTGCTCGATGTTTAATTTCAGAATTGTGACGTGCGATGAACAAATTTAATGCAACAAAAAACACCTGGAGGCGGAGAGTGAAAGTTCAGCCTCAGTTTACGGAAAAATCTACTGCGGTCGCTGCTCGTTAAGCCCTGTGTGTAAAGATAAATAACTAGTAATCAAAATAAAATGAGATATACTGTAAATCATTCCGATTTACATTTATTTATTTATCATTTATCATTTAGCCCTACAGAAACCGATTTTTGATCTGGTCTCTACTGTCGACAGGCAAAGGTGAGACAAACAACAGAACGGCTCAGTGTTTAAGGAAGTCACTGAGGTATTAGATTAAACAGCTGTCAACACACAAAAACAAGAATAACAAATCCATTGTGCTTTGATTTCACGTAGGATTTCCTTCATTCATTGACTTTATTTTTCCCATTGGAATGAATAAATAAAAATGTATTAAGCCTGGATATCTTTATTTCTGATTGTATTGTTTTATGCATTTGTAGTATTTACCTGTAAACACCTGGAGCCGACCCCCACAGCTCGTCCCTCTGCACGTGTGTGCACCACATGCTCCAGACTCATACTTACTGTATGTCCTTAAGCCATGCTGCGTGTGAGCTGTCCATCACTACAGGCTCGAGGTCATCCACCGCTGAAGAATTTACATTTACGTATTAATAACCCTCTGTCAGCTCCTCTAAGGATTTTAAACCACGAGGAGGAATTTTCACTCAAACGAGTCGAGATCTGCTCCAGAGCCTGTTGTATTACTGCTGTCATAAGGGCACAGTTTTACAAAAGAGCAGGTTCTTTAGATGAAACCTGGAGGGGATTGGATTTATCAGCCTCAGTTTTATCCAATCAGAGCAGCTCCATGTTGTTTAGGTTTGTATCAGTAAAGCGTTTTCTACGTTTTCAAACTTTAAACCCTCCCAGGGTTCAGACAAGAAAACTTTGCTTGGAGCAGTTTGCAGCTGCAGCTCAAGGTTAACAGTTTTTACATTTATTCCTTTAGCCGACGCTTTTATCCGAAGACACTTACGTTGTTCTACAGTAATTACCAGTGTTACAGCCACTGGAGGCAAGGTGGGTGTCTTGCCCAAGAACACAACAACAGTATGAACTGTGGGGAGAGCGGGAATCGAACCACCTACCTTCCAGTTGAAAGACGACGGCTCTACCCACTGAGCTACTGCCGCCCTTCTTAACATTTAGGGACAAACGAGGTTATGTGTTATTCTTTTGCATTAAAATAAAAAAAAGCAATGTGTACAACAAACATAATCATTTAAAATGATAAAGCCAGAACTAGAAACAACTTTTGCTTTTAAATACTGCCTTTATGAAAAAAAAAAAAAAAACTGTCCTAAACCCATCCCAGACCCTTCCCAAACCCGTCCCAATCCCGTCCCAATCCCGTCCCAATCCCGTCCCAAACCCTTCCCAAACCCGTCCCAATCCCGTCCCAAACCCTTCCCAAACCCGTCCCAATCCCGTCCTAGACCCATCCCAAACCCATCTTAGACCCGTCCACAACCCATCTTAGACCCGTCCCAAACGTGCGAACAGGAGCGAGTGGGACCATACGTCATGCCTTTTGCTCGCTGCGAGGTCGGGGCGGTGCTGTGGAGTGACCGCTGTGTCATCATTCGACCGGAGCTACAACAAAAAGCCTTAACGCTCGATTAAATCCCAAATCAGTTCTAATTATGAGTGAGCACGTCAGCGCAGAATCTTTACTTTACAAGTTTTAAAGTCACACTTCTTTAACATTTAACAATAACTCACACTATGAAGCATTAGTTTAGTTTTTAACAACTTAATTCACCATTTACAAAGCATTAATGCAACATTATTAATCCCTATTACATCATGAACATTGTTATAAAAACAAGCGTCACATGACTCCTAACGGGAAAAAGAGGAAGAAAATAAATGAATACATTTTTAAAGCATTTGATGAAATACAGAGCATAAACTGTAATTCACAGGAGAGACGGTTTATTCTCCCTTTTTGGGATATTTTGTCTTACGTCTCAGGTCATCCTAAAAGGTCACAAAGGTGAGACAAACAACAGAACGGCTCAGTGTTTAAGGAAGTCACTGAGGTATTAGATTAAACAGCTGTCAACACACAAAAACAAGAATAACAAATCCATTGTGCTTTGATTTCACGTAGGATTTCCTTCATTCATTGACTTTATTTTTCCCATTGGAATGAATAAATAAAAAATGTATTAAGCTTGGATATCTTTATTTCTGATTGTATTGTTTTATGCATTTGTAGTATTTACCTGTAAACACCTGGAGCCGACCCCCACAGCTCGTCCCTCTGCACGTGTGTGCACCACATGCTCCAGACTCATACTTACTGTATGTCCTTAAGCCATGCTGCGTGTGAGCTGTCCATCACTACAGGCTCGAGGTCATCCACCGCTGAAGAATTTACATTTACGTATTAATAACCCTCTGTCAGCTCCTCTAAGGATTTTAAACCACGAGGAGGAATTTTCACTCAAACGAGTCGAGATCTGCTCCAGAGCCTGTTGTATTACTGCTGTCATAAGGGCACAGTTTTACAGAGTGTTTTCTGCAGCAGGTTTCTGCTTGATTTGAAGCAATAATTGTCTTTTGAAGCCTCTCTGACAGTTTAGCTGCACAGATTAGTCAAACTAAATTCTGAACTCGACTGCTGTTGTTGCACCAGTAACAACAGAAAATCGATAAAATAAGTTTACTTAGTGTGATTCTCAGGAAATTGTCCAGCTTTGTGTTTTTCTCATTTGTAGACGTTTCCAGTATTTCTGCAGAGATCTGTGGAGCTGGACAAAGGTCATGGCTCTAGCTCCACTAAGATCCATATTATTTACCCTCGTTGGTTTTACTGTAGTTCCATTTTTATGAGTTTTTAAAATCCAGTTTCAGCGGAACTTAATGATTGTTCCAATTTCTTCAATGTTTTGTAATTTAAAAGATGGCTCACAACAGATTGTACTGCTGAAATCTTTTTAAGATCCAACACTGTGCAGCCCCAGAACAATCCCATATTTGCTCTTCGATGTAAAACATGCAGCAGGCCGCGGTTCCATAACTGGGGGTGTTTTAATTGTGTGGTGCTTCGTCTCTTGATGCTTTTGGTCAGATTCAGGTCCATGAACTGTCAACAACAAACACTCGCTGTTCTGGGGCCCATCTGCAGCAAAACACAACCAGACTCCACTACCAGATGGAGCTAGATACTGAATTATACAAGTCTTGAGCAGCAGAGAATAAAAAGTTAGTGGAGTTTTTGGAAGGCCTAACTCTGCAGATAATAAGATAAGATTTATTTATAGAGCACTTTTCATTCAGAATGACAAAAAGGACAGAGCAGGACTGAGTTAAACAGCTACAATGGCTTTGATTAAAGCCTGATTAAATAAATACATGTTACAGGGTACATCTGTTTGAACAGCGCTGGAGGATATGAAGATCTAATAGAATGATTAAAACAGGAATAAAGTGAAAATCTATCTTTATCACATACACCGCTCATGAAAATACATGCATGTAGTAAAGTTAACTTAAGGAAAGGATTAATCCACTGTTTCTTATCCATGACTTTCTTTCAGTGACATGTGTAACTTTGACCGCTGCATCTGTTAAACTCGAAAAGAGTTGGCCTGGATTCTTTGATGTCCATTTGTGTTTTTCCCGGCTTTAAGTGAAACCCGAGTGTGTTCAGAGAGTTGTTTTCTGCTGACATCTCTTTGAAGGCAGCACCTCTGTCTGTCCGTCCTGTTTGAGTGAGCAGAGGTCGGAACAGGTGACCGGGTTTTTAAAAGCTGACGAAGTGAGACGACAGACGGTGAGAGGCTAAGTGGTTTCTGTGGAGAGGTCTACAGAGTCCAGACTGGGATTAATGGGACTCTTCACCTTTGAGTTTCCAGGTCAGAGCTCGAGAGATTCACCCGGGAAAACCACTCATCGACCACACACCGGGGTTATACTCTGTTCTGAAGATTGTTTCTTCTGCTAAGAAACGTATATCACCAGACGGAATATTAAAAAGGCTCATGTATAGTTTAGTTGGAGACTCTGAATGGCCTCTAGAGAATGCATGGCTGTCTCTAAGAAGGATATCATCCACTCTGTAAGAACGGCATTAATAAATAAGTGCATTTGTGAACTCACAAAGCAATATTGTATTATATATCATATTCACACTTATTTTTTTCTAAATATATATTTATATAAAAAGACAATGTAACTTTTAGCCACTAGGGGCGCAGCTCCCTCTATGGACTGTGTCTGTTTTTCGAGAGGAGTCTTCTGAAACGTTGGCTCATTTTAGTGAGTTCTGTAGAAATACAACTCTGCTCGGGTCCATTGTATCGGCCTGTTTCTGCTCCCTCTGTTGGAGCTGCTAAACCGACTCCGCAGAGGTCAAGAGCAGAGACACAGGGTCCAGCCTAAATATGTCTCCCAGAAAGTCTGTCCAATATGAGTAAAACTTAACACATGACCAAACTCAGTGAGAGAAAGTCCCTTCGACTGGTTTACTTTTAAACACACAGGTGACAGTTGAGGGTTCACGAGGTGCCGTTTACTTTGGAGATATTTCCAAATGATCTCCCATTTATCCTCTCCAATCATCACACAATTCAGTTTGCCATGTTCTCGTCAAATCTAACACTGATTCAGCACATTATAAAAGCAAGTCGTTGTCTTTTTATTCACAACTTACTGGACAACGCAGGAGGGTAAGAAGGAAAGCTACACACCTCCTCTGCCGGATTTAAACGTTTGCTTGTGTTGTAACAAAAGAACTCTGTTTAGCATTTGGGAAAGGCTCAGCTCCTCGTGGAAGAGAATAAGCAGTTTTATCCAAACCCTCTGTGTCTTATTTTGACAAGACAGAGCTCAGAAATGATTTGATGCTCACACAGTTTGTGTAAGAAGATTTACCTGAGCCTGTCTAAAACTATATCCTATATTTTCCAATGATCTTCCTGGTGCAAGCAGTTAAAACATGCATCTTTATGTTTGTGGATATAAATAGATCTTGTGTTTTTTGCAGATGTATTTTATTGTTGTCTACAGAGTGTGACATAAATCATCAGACATCTCCACTCTGACAGAATCATATGGAGGCTGAACACGGATTATTTCAATAAAAGAAGCATTTCTCTGGACCCCGTCCTCCCACTGTCTCTGTCCCGCTGCAGCAGGTTCGTTTGTTGGCTTCAGCTTCAAAGCTTCAGTTCAGCTTTTAACCAAATCTAAGACAGAGACAGGACCAGATGCTTCAAGTCTGCTCCTGGTTATCACCGTCATGAGGCCAAGCTGCTCCACTGGCATTTCTTTCTTCTAATTTATTTCAAACACAAATCGTATTTATTCTTCAAGCCATTTTGTCAGATCCCTTTTTGTTCATGTAAAAGATTTACAGAGTCCCACAGCTGACGATGGAGCATTTTTCTCCCAAAGATTATAATGTCGTCTGGTGCTAAAATGGGTTTTACAGATCTTGTAGTGTCACAAATGACTCCAGAGTGTCCAGCTGTGGCGAGTGGACAGAAGAAAGACAAAGAGCCGAGACAGAGACATCTCGAGCAGAAAGAATCCTCTCAGCGGATCAGAGACCCCTCTCCAACTGCCAGATGGAGGAGAACAGAAAAGTACGACAGGTTAGAACTAATATAAAAAAAAAACTTGAGCAGGAGAAAGAGGAAAGAGAAAAGAGCTGGAGGAAAGAAACTCAGAGATAATCTAGACCCTAACTATGAGAAGTGTCAAAAGGAAATGTCTTAAGCCTAGTTTTAAAGGTGGACAGGGTGTCTGCCTCCTGGGACTGAGCTGAGAGCTGCCGAGGAGCTTGGCTAAAGGCAAAGGTTTATCAGGCTGGTAATAAACAACGGCACCGTATGTAATAAATTCAACTAAAACGGTCGTATGATCTTTTTGGAGACGAGCCTTGACTTTTTGTTGCCAAAACAATTACAGTTCCAATCTTTTACCAACTCTAACAAGAGTAAATGTCTATTATTGGCTTGTGCGACATTTTGGAAGTGAAGGTAAACGCTGACGTTAAACTCTCGTCATTTAAAAGAAAAGGTCGGGACAGGAAAGACCTCGCGGCTCCTCACAGACGGTGCAGCGTGAAAACATTACAAGCTGCGAAGGGGCGTTTTCTTTCTCCCGAAGCCGAGCGGTGAGCAGCTGGACTCGAGCCTCACGTGTCGGCATCTGTCTGTTACTTCTCGCCTCATTTTGACGATTGAACTTTGACCCCACACCTTTGGGTTTTCCAGCTTCTCTTTCCATTAACAGCGCAGGATTCTTTTCCGACATACAACAGCTGAGTGGAAGGACTGTATTGTTAAATTAGCACAGACGTTAGATATATTGACCTCAGTTTTTTTATCAATATGTGTGATAACATATCTCTCTAAGGGGGAGGGGCTAAACCTGGTTTTTCGAAGGTTAGTCCTGCTTTAATCAATTTAAAACCTGATTTAGTGTTGGTTCAGTCATATTTTATTCCTGGTTTACTCTGAAGTTCATATCGTCCCCTTCTTTAACAAATAATTGATATTGTTTAATTTATACAGTTTAGAAAACACTTTGATTGACGCAGTTTCTTTCTGGAGCCCCTCCTTAAACCGTCCACTCTGAGACAGGTTTTTGGCGACGTCACCAGGCGAGCATCGTTCGTTTAAAGATAAACACAACCTTTCCTTACTCAGGTTTTTACTCCATTTCAACCACAACAGAGCTGGCCACAGTTGACTGGATCATGTCCGTAAGTCCTTTCATGAAAAGTCTTATCTCAAACTATACAACATCATGTCTAACAAGGAGCCCTTCGGTGGATAAATTCAACACACGACCTGAGGAGATGTGGACGTCTGCTCAAACTGATTACCTCAGCCTCTATCTGTTAACGCCACCGGTTAATCCAGTTTAAAGTTCTACACAGGGCTCACGTTTCTAAAGCTGAACTGCTCTCTGCAGTCAGTCTGGTCCTGTCCTCACTTGAGTAAGTCCTGGAAGCAAAAGTATTTGGTATAAAGCTGAAACAACAGCCACTAGTGTCCCCATTGTAAACTCAAGACCACCATAGTTCCACACTCTAGATCAGCAGAAGTACAGTTTGGAGTTTATGATTTTATGGGCGAGTCTAAGGAAAAGTCCAGTGATTCTTGATAAAACCCGACTCCCGACTGTGTCCACGTGTAAGTTTGTGAGTTAAGCACATGCCAGGGCTGATTCTTCATGCGTCAGAATGAGGCCGAGCAGCATTCTGAACAGCTATCTAACTATGAAGTTATCTATCATCCAACATTTATGATGCGTGCAACAGCAGCAGACTCATAACACCAACATAGAGCTGCTTTTCCCCAAATTCTTTTATAAAATACAATTACTTAACAGAAAAGGAAGTTTAGAGCTAACCTTAAATTTCTAGCTCTTTGTTTAGTGTCAGACCAATCTGTAATTATCTCCGCCTCGTTAACCATCTCAAACCATTGCCAGTGTTTCTTTTCTCTCTAATTCTGTATTTCTTTGCTCAGTGCTGGAATAGACACTTTCCCAGTAGGATTTTCTGCCACCATTGATTCAGCGTTGACGAGCCGTGTAGACCAACAGCCAATGAGAGCTTCCTTTTATTTGAATAATAGCAGAAGCCTTTGTATGTGAGACTGTGATTGAACAAAGCATGACCTCACAAAAACAGCCACACACTGTTTAAATGGGACACAGACCGAGGGGGTGTCAGTGGAACAGGAGTATATATCTGAATCTGTACTGGAAATAAACCGGATTAGTTAGTTAGTAGTTAGTTGGATTAGTAGGACAGTCAGTACAATCTAGTTTTAGAAGATTAAAAACTGATTGACACTGTTTCAATGAAAAGCATTGGCCAAATATATATATGTCCAGTGAAATGCATTTGAATATTTTTTATGGGAAATTGGCTTTAGCTTCAAAGTCATCGTTAAAACAAGCCTTTCCTATTTTCATGTCTTAACAAACCTGCAACATAATGCATCCGTGACAAACTTTGGCAAATATCTTTGTGGGAACCAATACTTACTCCCTCTGAATAATTATCTCCTGTTTGTTCTGGTGAATCTGGTGACGACTGTTCTCAGGGTTAAAGTAATGACTGAAGCCTTAACCAACAGCAGCTCAATGTCTTTAAAATGTTATATCAACTGATTCCTTTTTCTCACACAGACCAAAACAACAACAACAGTTTAAAGATCTGTTGTAATCCGCAGCGTGGGAGTTGTATCTGTGTATTTTATCTTGTTTTTTTCTAATAATTATACTTTACCAGGCTGGTGTTCTGCCGACGCAAACCACAGTTTGGTGAATCACAGCTGATCTATTTATTCTATCTTAAAGTACTCTTCAGTGAGGTCAAATCCTCTCTAATGGGGCGTTTGTGGCGTAGTGTCATAAACATCTGAAGATAATTTTTGAAAACAACAAAAAAACAAAAGGTGTTTGACTGAGTTTGAGTGTATATACTGTATAGAACTCCAACTTAACAACTTCTTCTACAAAAGAGTTTATAATACGGGATTAGTAGGAGTTTTGAGTCTGGCTCATTTTCTTGTGAGTTCCAAAAAAAGACTCCACTTAAATCAGACTCAACCAAGAAACATGAAGGAAGTTTAGCCTGGTCCTCGGTCAGACCAAGTTTTGTATACCAGACCATTTTTCTTTTTTCAAAAGGAAGAATTTCTTCTCTCTGCAATTTTGCGGACTGACCAATCAGAAGCCTTTTGTTTGCAGCAGGGTTTTGTTTACTTTTATTCACAAGTAACTCGGCTGGTCCAAAAAATGGCGGACGCTGCTAGCGAGAGGCCGTATATTTCTGCTCTCGCCTCAGTTTTGAAGAACCAGCAAAGTACAAATACAATGAAAGCGCTCTGGTGGCCGCTCTACTGCTGGCCATGTCAACTAGCGGCGCTCACGTGGCTTCCTTGTTGACAAACGGCTGTGTGGGTTCGCCTTTTTTTGCTTCACGTCCGGTGTTTTCCGGATTGGTTAACATTAAACCCCACCTTGGAAATTAAATACAAGCAACAGGGCACTAGAATAACTTCTTTGTATAGAATAGGAAATAAGTTAGTTGCGGCTGGCCAGGCCGGGTCTTGGGTCAGACCTGCTCCTAGGTCAGAACTTGTCTTGGGTCATGCATATCATGCATATATATCTTAGGATCAAGGTTGTGTTGATCAGTTCATCTGAGCAACTATGATATTTACAATATTTATGACAACATCACAATTTTACAGTTTGAATAAAAAACGAATAGGACAGATTAATAGAAAAGCCCCATAATAAGGCATCACACAGGTAATCAGTGACAGCACAAACATGGAAGCAGACATGGTGTGAAAGCCCCCCAACACTGTGCCCTCCTTAGGACTGGGTGAGTAACAAGCGCTGTACGAGGACAAGTCTGTGAAGTACATGTTGCATTGCACGTACGTCCTACGTGTGACTTAACAGCAAGTCTATCTTAGGCCTTAGTCTGGCTCTAAGTCCAGGCTACTCTTTATAGAAGAGCTTTAGCCATGACTCCTATTTTCACAACAGCATGAGCCAGGATTCGGGATGTAAGCCATGCTTTTTGAAGTGACTTTCATGGATTACCTGAGAGTTCATGTCCCTAGCCAAGTTCCTTTCACTCAGCCATAACATTTTATATACATGACAAGAAAAAGTATGTGAACCTTTTGGAATTTCATGGTTTTCTGAATAAATTGTTCTTAATCCAAGTCAAGGCTATTGACAAACATAATGTGTCAAAATATGACAATAATAATAATAATAATAATAATAATAATAATAATAATAATAATAATAATAATAATAATAATAATAATAATAATAATAATAACAACAATAATAATAATAATAATTATTATTATTATTATTATTATTATTATTATTATTATGTAATTATTACCCATAAACATTCTGATCTTTTTATGCCTTTATTGAAAATAACCAAAAAAAAGTGCTTGTGGAAAAAGTATGTGAAGCCTTTAGTTAATGACCTGAAAGAAGCTCATTGGAGTCAGGTTTTAGCACACCTGGACTCTTGTTAGGATAATACGTTTGAAGGTATGGAATACAGCTGACTACTACCTGATAGATACTGATAAAAACACCTGCTCTGCACAAGAAGAACAAGCTTATGTGAGCCATGCCTTGTCAAAAAGAGTATTCAGAGGAGCTACGATCAAGAATTGTTGCTTTACATAAAGCTGGAAAGGCTTACAAAGTTATTCGGAAGACTTTAGAAATTGACCAGTCTACAGTTGGAGACGCTTTGATACTGTTTCTACTTTAACAAGAAGTGGGTGCCCAGTCAAAAAAACACCAAGAGCACAAAGAAGTCTTATTAATGAGGTAAAGAAATAACCCTAAATGATTTGAAGGCCTCAATGGAACTTGTTAACAAAAGAACATTGCTGAAATTTACAAAAAGAGGACACTGACACTCCACAGTGGTGCTGGCAAAATGTTTTGTGAACTGATTAATCTAAGATTGAACTATTTGGAAAAACACACAGCGCTACATCAGTTGTAGAAAGGGCTTGGCATATCATCATGAAAACATCATCCCAACTGTAAAGTCTGGAGGAAAGATCATGATTTGGGCCTGCTTTGCTGCATCAGGGCCTGGCCAGCTTCAATCATTGAGGGGATGAATTCCCAAGTATTTCAGACAATTCTTCAGAATAATGTGAGGATGTCCGTACGTCAGCTGAAACTGTGGAGAAGGTGGTTGATGCAACAGGACAATGACCCAAAACACCGGAGCTAGTCCACAACTGAATGGCTTCAGAAAAACTAAATCTGCCTTTTGGAGTGGCCAAGTCAGAGCCCAGACCTTAAACTAAGAGAGAAGCGATGGATTGACCTGAAGAGGGTCATACACGAGACGGACAAAGAATACCTTCTCTGAACGCACAACACGTTGAACCCTGAAGCTGATGGGCTACAGCAGCAGAGGACCACACGCCGCTTCTGTCTGAAACAATGGCTCCATCCTGCCTTGTCTCAACGGTTCAGGCTGGTGCTGGTGGTGTAATGGTGTGAAGGATATTTTCTTGGCACACTCTTGGCCCGTTAATACCCTTTATGACCACACTGTACCCATCTTCTGATGGCTACTTCCAGCAGGATAATGCACCTAGTGACAAAGCTCAAATAATCTCAGACTGGTTTCTTGAACATAACAATGAGTACCTCCAGTCCCCAGATCTGGTCCAGTTAGAGGAAGAGACCATCCGTGGAGGAAGAGACCATCCGTGGAGGAAGAGACCATCCGTGGAGGAAGAGACCATCCATGGAGGAAGAGACCATCCGTGGAGGAAGAGACCATCCGTGGAGGAAGAGACCATCCGTGGAGGAAGAGACCATCCGTGGAGGAAGAGACCATCCGTGGAGGAAGACACCATCCGTGGAGGAAGAGACCATCCATGGAGGAAGAGACCATCCGTGGAGGAAGAGACCATCCATGGAGGAAGAGACCATCCATGGAGGAAGAGACCATCCGTGGAGGAAGAGACCATCCGTGGAGGAAGAGACCATCCGTGGAGGAAGAGACCATCCGTGGAGGAAGAGACCATCCGTGGAGGAAGAGACCATCCGTGGAGGAAGAGACCATCCGTGGAGGAAGAGACCATCCATGGAGGAAGAGACCATCCGTGGAGGAAGAGACCATCCGTGGAGGAAGAGACCATCCGTGGAGGGTGAAGGACAAAGTTAATTTTTTATTTTTTTATATATGGCTCAGTGGTAGAGCAGTCGTCCTATGACTGGAAGGTTGGCGGCTCGATTCCCCCTCTTCATACTGTTGTTGTGTCCTTGGGCAAGACACTTAACCCACACTGCCTCCAGTGGTCTGATGTAACACTGGTAAAGTTAGGTGGAAAAGTGCTATATAAATAAAGAAAACAATTAAAGTAAAAAAGTAAAAAACGACTGGAAGTGTTCCAGCCGTAACACTGGTGGGTGAATGGAAGCCTAATGTAGTAGCTATGCCATATATATTCTATCCATCTAGCCATACAGAGCACTTGGTTTTGAAGACTTAGAAACAGAAAGTTTGTTGAAGCTAAATGACAAAGTAAAAAAAAACGGAAGGGGCATAAATGGTTGAGCCGTGAAAACATTTGGAAAGCTGCTATTCTGTGTTTAGTGTCAACATTCGTGGAGCGTGCAGAAACAGCACGTTGGCAACACTGCATAGTTTGATTTTCTCATTAATCTGGTTGTATAAACACAAAGACCAGCACTCCTGGAGTGGGCTGGGTCGTGCTGACAGAAGCCCAGTTTGAGACCTTAGAGTGAATAATGCTGCCACACTTTGTTCGTTTGAACATTACATAAGTTTAATCCGGGCTTTGCCAAAACATGCCGCCTCCTTTACGCTGCATTTTTTTGTAATGAGTAAGAATGGTTGTATCTTGACTCCGCTGTAGCTCTTAGACACGTAAGATGAGGTTAGTTCAGATGAAGCCACAGTTTTGCATTGCAAGTAATGCCAGCTAATTGTGCCTGAAAAACAAACACATTTATCACCATTGTAAACACGAAGAGAGATTTGGCCTCAGTCACATATTTCATGTATAAACATGATATCTTCTAGACAACATGCTTTTATTCATGTCATAGCGAGTGGCCCGGTATATGTGCCTTTGTGGAAAATACACAAAATATTAAGTAATGTAGCCTACATGTTGGGAACACTGCTGAATTCTTCTAGGCTGAACAATAACCCTCCTCCATGGCCTCACCGAACTCCTGGCAGCGTATTGCCTCCGAGTCAACCAGCAGTCCGCCTGGCCTGGTATCAACTGCCCAGGAGTCCCACAAGCCAGGGTTGACCAGACTCCTTCAGCGTGAGGGCATCCGTTTCTTCCAAGTCCAGGGGATGCTGCCACAACAGGCACCGGAGCCCTTGCAATTACAATAAAGGTGGAAAACATGATCCACTCGGTCCCCAGCCTTCTCCAGGAATCTCTTCAAAGCTCTGCCGGAAGTGGGGGTTGAAAACTTCTTTGACAGGGCTCTTTCTCCTCTAACAGGATGACCATAAAAGGCGATGTCATCATCCTTGTGCATCATTCCATTATTGGAAACTGAACAGCTCCTGGTTTGACAATGTTCTCCTCTGGGAGACTCTACCAGCCTCCCATCATAACGGCCTAATCGGGGCCTACAACCCCTCCACCCCAAAAGTGGAAGTTCAAAGAAGGGTGTTCACCTTGCTAACTCACCTAATTATATTGTCAAAATAATTGTATAAAAATGACCTTGTGTAGTCTTAAGTCATAAGTAGGATTTTGTCCAATCCCATGCTCACATACACAGGGCTCAACTCTCATTTGAATAAGGAAAGCTGCCATTGGTTATTGGTCAACACTGAACAGCAGAAGAGCCTACTGTTAAAGTGTCTATTCCAGCACTGGCTACATCTATTTTTAAAGAAACAGCACAAAATGCCACAAATGGACAATGCATTCATGAGTTGGAGATACTTAAGGTGCATGAGTAACTTTAACATGCATTGCCTCAATCATAAATGCAACGGTACAGTTTTGTTCTTAACTTGCTTGTATGTACGTATAAATGGACCAAAAAGGTGATCATTTCAGGCTCCAATAACGCTTTTATCAGCTCCGGTGTGACCCTTGTCATCATCTATTATTATTATTTCCTTCATTTCCGTCTCTGGTGCAGATGAATGAATGAAATAAAGACTTGGACTCTGTTCTGAACTACACACTTTGAACTGAAGTTAGTGACAGAGACAGAATAGCGATTAATACGGCCACGTTTGTTCTCCTTTTGAACATTACAGGGGTTTAAGCCGTGCCCTGCCTAAACACGCTGCCTCCTTCAGCTTGTCGGGACAAACCGTGTCTCACTGATGGCTCAAATACCTTGGCATAGAATAAACATCTCTTTCTAGTAGCTTTAGGGCACAAAACGCTGGTGACTCAACAGGAGAGCCTGCATGAGTGGGCGATATTTTGGCTGCTTCTGCCGAGAAAAGAGGCTGCGAGCATACGCCCCGCTCCGAGGCTTTCACTGGAGACTTCCTGTGAAATACAACAAGAACAAGAATCATTTTCAATACGCAGTGACCTTTTGTTTGCCTTTGCAGCTGAGCCAGGACAAAAGGCATTACATGTGTCTAGTTTTCTTTCTGCACAGCTGAGGAGGTCTCTAACAAATGAAAAAAATAAATGGTCACAAGAAAAAGATGCAAACGTGTGGATAAAGACTTGATTTTGTGACAGCTGTGCAAACCAAAGACAGTAAAATAAATGAATCAAAGGTTCTGGTTCTGCAGCACAAGCAGAGGTCAATGTGGCTCCATTCAATCATCGCTAAAAATCTCAGCAAATATGTAAGTGGTTGAATTTAGTAAGATTTATAAAGATTAATAAAGGCTAACAGTGGTGGCTGTAAAAATGTTGCAGTATTAAACAGCTAGTTGGACTGGAGCTGGACTAATTCTCTGCCCTGACCTGCCAACCGAGCAGAAGAGAAAGAAACAACTGAGGAAAAGATGAAGGCAGCCGGCTTGGCGTCAGACAAACACACTTTTGGATTGAATCAAGAGCAAATTATAGATTTATTAATAATTATTTGATTTTCTTTGAAGGTTGAAATGATACTCCAGACGGTTTTATCTGGAAAAGCCCAACAGGAACACTTTGTCTTTGAGCAAGATTTTAATAAATGGGACAAAACCAATGGACACTGTTGTTTACTCGGAGTTTAATCCAGTAAAAAGGCTAAAAGCGTAGCTCGGATTTTTTTCCTCAATGTTTGTTCCACTAATGCCCCTTTCACACAGAGTTCCCAGTAAAGCTCGGGAGTTTTAACTCTGATGGGTCATTCTGTGAGAAAAGAGCCATTAGCATCATTATCTCAAGAGCGGCCTACTTTAATTTAAATCTGGGCTTAATTGTTTTCATGCACTTTTCTGAGAACACGACTTGAGCTTATTATTTTTCTCACCAGATAATTACGATAAGAAAAAGATTTAATCAGATAAATGTGGCTTGAGTGAATAACAGTAAACACAACAGACAGTATTCACCTTGTTGTTCTGTTATGGTATTTTTCCAGCTGGTTTTACTAAACAAACCCTAATTATTTTTTCCAGGAGCACAATTCCTGGTAATAGGGTTTTGATTTGGTAAAAGAGTGTTCCAAGTTTAAAACGTGATTTCCCATGAGATCTGACACACTGCCACTGGGTGTAAATTACAGCCTCTGCTCCTGACTTATGCTTTCAGCACTTTGTATGAATTATCTCAGCGAAAACACCACACATTGTCCAAAGCTCCTTGTCATTCTGTTTGAAAAGACAGTTCCCAGCGGAAGAGGATTGTTGTAGATAAAACCGTCCCGTCGTGTGGTGGACTGGATGCAGTTCCCAGCTTTGTGTTCTTCTCTCTTGCCTTTACACGTTTAGCTTTAGTTCGGTTTAACAAAATGAATGGGCTCTTCCTTCGATGCGCTCTTTTCCGGTGGCTTGGGCACTAATCATCACCTCTCAGCTCCTGGTGATTTGCTAAGCGTCGCGTTTGAAAACCACTTAGCGCATCACTGCTCGGAGTCTGAGGAAGGTTTAAAAATGGGCCAAAGAGCCGGGGTTAAATGTGTGTCGTAACACGTTGGCGTGTGATTGATGTGAGCGGCGTGTCTCAGCAGCTCTCCGTGTTAACGGGGGGAGCTCAGGTCACACACTGCCAGCACAAGAGTCTCAGACAGGAGCACTTTGGAAAGGTCAGGTGTCACTCAGAGCCTGTGTGCTTTTACTTTTTAATGGATTACTTTCTGTAAACTTCAAATAAACTGCAGTTGAATTTATAATAATTTATATAAAAAGTCAGGAGCAGTAAAAAAGAAAACACACCAAGAATCATAAAAAGGCTAATAAAGCATGCTCAAAAAGACCAGCACAAAGACCATGTAGCTTAACCACATCAGGTGAATTTGGGTTTAATTCCCAAACTATCTACCATTAAGAAAGATATTTGCATTTGCTGGGAGTATTTTGAGCATCCATTTTAAACCAAGACATTTAATCGGTTAATGGATTATAAATGTATCTTGCTCAGCTCTTAACATTAGCTGTGTCACTCAGGTGTATAATACTGGTTCTTCTCTTGTGCTGATCCAGATTATGTTTAAAAGAGCTCCAGAAGTCACCCAACATCAACATTTCTTCTGCCGGTCAGTAAACTACATTAATAAATAAAAGCCTGTGTGATGTAGGTTTTTGTGATTGGTTTAGACTCTTACCTGGAGCATGATAAGTGTCGTGGATCTGTATTTAATTTATCCTAATAACTGGAATTAAAGTGCTAAATGAAGTATTTCTGTTCTACACTTGTTCCTGCATTGAGTTATGTGTCGGAGCTCTGCACCACTTTGTGTAAATAAAATATGATGGTCACAATAAAGATGAATAAATGTGTTTTCTTGTAAAGTACATTCAAGTTAAGCCTACAAAATAAAGTATTGCCTAGCTGTTGATAAGCCAGAATTTGTGACGCACAAATATTTGCATCACACTCAATCGGTCACAGCCAATCAAAAATCCGCTCTTTCAATGAAAAGCCACTTTAAAGATGGGCAGCTCATAACAGTTGGTGGTTTCCGTGAATCTGTGTTGGACACACAGACTGGGCGACTGTTATTATGGCAGTACTGGTGATTACAGCAGAAG
Source organism: Neodontobutis hainanensis (assembly GCA_024349245.1). Taxonomy (NCBI): domain Eukaryota; kingdom Metazoa; phylum Chordata; class Actinopteri; order Gobiiformes; family Odontobutidae; genus Neodontobutis; species Neodontobutis hainanensis. Next base: position 163,314 of record JALDNG010000120.1, on the reverse strand, counting down.
CCACCCACTCACATCTACAGCTAGTCCCAACATGCAAATGAACCAAAAAAAACTCCCAAAAAACAAGTTAACACAAAATGTACAAACATCCAGTTACATAAGAATAATCTGTTCAATTTGCATTTACGTTGAACAAATGATAGCCTTGTGAGCTTACACTTGAGTTTAAAACAGGATGATCTTGGTATTTCAGGTTAACCCTTACCCGTTTGCTTTGGGTTCTGGTTAAGAGAGCTGTAGTGTTGGGATAGAGACATATCCCAACAGTGCATACCTGTCCTGGAACTGTTCCCATTAGAATATCTAACCTCGATCATTCAAAAAGGGACAGTTCACGGAGGTCTGTGCCTCATGCGGCTGTATTAGACTAATCATGAACTGTGAGGGCTGTGTTTACATTTGTTCTGTGTGTTCTGTTCGTTTGTGTTTTTTCTTGTTAAAATAGAGCAGTCAGTGTTGTATTTTATATTGCTGTTGTTTCATTGATTATGCACATCATTATACTCCCTTTTTCTAAAGCACTTTGTCTTGTTTTGTTTTGTTTGACTTGCACAGGTCATTGACAAAAGTGTAAATGGAACATCTCTGTTAATAATGATGATTAAGTGTTTGCTGAAGGAGGCTGTAAACACTCCCAGAGCCTGCCCCTAGTGGCTGCTCATAAACTACAGCCTTTAGTCTCCTCTTTGGTCTCAGCTTTTAGATTAGAGAACACTTTTCGTGGGTGTTTCTCTCCAGTTCAGGTAAACACAGGTGAACACAGCCCACATTAAACCCAACTCGTCATTAACCCAGCGGCCGTCCCTCTCATCAGCAGCGTCTCCGGCTCCAAACTCCAGCCAAAAGGAGCTCTGATTATCGTCTGAACTAATGCAGTAAACACCACCTTCTGCTGTAAAGCCTCTGTCCTGGACTCAGCAGTCTGCCTCATCGAACCACGCCCCGATAATAAAACAGCCCTCGTAGATACTGTATATCTGTATCATACTTCACCAATCAGCAAACTCCATCTGACCGAAAACAGCCATGTTCTAGAAAACAACCAAGAAAGGGAATGTAACTACTGTAAACATTTATGTTTGTGCTTTTGTCTCAGTCTCTTATTATTTCTGCACCAACACTTTCATCCTGATGGTATTTAATTAAAAGATTTGGGTTTTAACATTTACACATTTAGAGCTCTGATCAAAAATCCCTGAATAAAAGCAGATGAACATGGTCTTAAATCTACTTCAGCGGAACATCCAGATCAGTGAATCAAAGGCTCCTGAAAATGACAAGAAGACATCACGTGGTGTAATTCTAAAGCTTGGTGTCTGTGTTCTCAGTCTCCAGGAAATATTCAAGAAAAGAGTTTCAAGGAAGGCATCTGGACGCAGGTTTGAAGGTGAAGACGTTTCTTCCCTCATCCAAGAACTTTCACTTTAAGATGCGACAGACTGAACACTGCAAGAGTCTGGGAGAAATGAGCCAAAGCATCCTGGCACTGCCGAAGACAGAAATGCATTGTGGGGACTCACATCTCACTTTCAGCTCATTTCCTCATTTCCTTTATGTTGAATCTTTCCGGTGTAAATAGCTCAAATGACTGTTATTATTGTTTTTTTTTACTGCAGCTTGAACTCAGAATAACACTGAGATGTGAGATCTTCTTTTGATTCACATGCCTCAATCTTGTTCTGTTTCAATTCCAACTAAATCTAAAATCAGCGCAGAACTTCAGCTCAGAAAACCCCACCAACCATTTATGAGATACTGAAGGTCACATTTTCACCTGGCTTGTTCTCTTTCAAAGTAAAAAACTTGAGTCTTTTTATTCTTACGGCAAACAGTGCTTACATAATCTGATTGGAACTCCACTATCATTACTAATCTCAGGTTCTCTTGTTGTAGGACTTCCTTTTGACCAAACCGTGTTTTCAAATTCACCTGAAGGCTGTATTTTTGTCAACAGCCTTGTTTAAACTGAACATTTAGTGGTTTAAAACAAAAAAGCACTCATCCAAATCTTACACTTGAGTCCCGTTGAGTTCATCCAGAGACTGCAGCTGCTGCAGAGAGAGGCTATAATTCACCTTTGAGCAGTTAATAATTAAGACATGACTCGGATTGTTTTGGGAAACTCCCTCAGATTTACTGCAGTTGCACTTCAGGCACTTGTTTATATGTTTTTAAGGTCATTAATGCGTTCCAATGAAGGAGGTCCTGCTTAATGATGTCTTGTTTTTATTTGTGGGAATGCATTTATGGGCCACAAATGGTCCCAGTTATTTACGAGCATTTTAAACATCACTTTCTAAGAGTGACAGAGCAGCTCTATTTCCCTTTTCTTTATATGAACACAAGTATAAATCACGTCCAAGCCAACATACATTTGACTTTAATAAAGTTTTTAGCAGTGTGTATGCTCACCTCATCTGGCAGATCTCAGGTTAACAGTGTTTGATGAGGAAGCACAGGCCTAGCTGCTCTATCATAATAAAACCTCTGGTAAACAGACCTGTTCATGTTTGCATTTGTTTTTTATTACAATTTGAATAATTGAATTGCTCTTGTTATTACACACTGTTATAAATCAGTTTGTTGTAATGTTAAAAATAGTTTTTGTTCACTGAAAGCTAACCGGTGATGTACTTTACTTCAGAAAACATCCGGTGAGGTTGTTTCAAACATGGAAGTCTGCTCTAAAAGAAGCCTGAGTAAGCATGTCCAGCAGCACACTGAGGTCTTACTTTAGTCTGTTGTCCCAAAGCACACACTGGATATGATTGTCTCCTTCACAATCGGCCTCTGTGGATACAACACTTAAAGCCACTGTGGCGTGACTCAGACCAAAGCCTGAGAACAAAGCCTTTATCTTCTGTAAAGCGTTGTCCTGTCGTTTGTTCTGCTGATTTCTCTGGTGACATTGCTTGTGGAGGTCACTCAGTGAAAACGCAGCGATAGAAGCGGGCTGTATCAGTGTTTGGGCCTGCTTTATGTCGTGCGAGAACGTGAAGCCTGTCATTTTTACAAACACAACGTGACGTTTTCCATCAGAAGTCCTTGAAGGCGGTTTCGTTGCCCTCCCTTCATCACGATTAGCCCGGTTCTGAGTTATGGTGGGAACAGCGCGTTTCCTCCTTCGTGGAGACGCTTTCCTGCTGATAACACAAAAGCCCCGACGTGTGGACGTGCACCGAAGCATTGTGGGAAAAGATATTTATAGACCAATGAGACGTGACGGAGCCTTGTGTAAAATGGGAAATGTACATTACAAATAGATCCACTTCAAGTTTCTATTCCGATAATTGAACACAATATGAACACAGTATAATCACATAACGAGCGCGAGGGCGAGCCCCGTGTCACTGTGGTGATGGATGCCTTCACTATTGTTACACTCTGTGCCCGGTTTAATTTAGAATATGATCTAATTTAACAGTTTTTCCCATGGTTCAACTGCACAAGAGCACTGTGGAAGTTTGAATTAGGCCTGAGCATCTATATAAATACTAAATGCTATAAGAAACGGGACATAATGTAAAGATAATGAAAGTGTGTTTTAAAAATCCTGGGAGGATCTGGGGCTGGAGCCACAGGAAAGGTCTAGATCTGTCATTGCCTCCAGTCCTGTTTCTTCCACAGAAGATTGTTTGCAAAGCGCAGGTTCAGATAAATGGGATTGGAAGACGCTCCTCTCAGTAACCAGCTATCACACGGCCCTTTACTGTAATCAGAGCAACTCCATGATCGTTCTGTTATTAACTGTACAATGGATCTGAAACACTCACAGATCTGTCAGTGCTGTCTCACCATTGTACTGTAACTACCTTGTGACACTTTATTTTTCTGAAATTTTTAGTGTCCAGCGTCCCATCAGAGCCCTCCGGTCGGCTGCCCAGGTCCTGGTGCGAGCAGTGTGGGGGTTACTGCTCCTAAAGTCTGGAACTCATGACCTGTAGACCTGCGTGTTCTAAACCTGGCCCTGTTCAAGTCCAGGTTAAAGACTCACTTATTCAGACTGGCTTTTATCACATCACAGCACTGCCTCACTTTCAGATTTCTAGTCTTTGCTCTGTTTATTATTGGTTAAATTTAACTTTGTACTTTTGTTACGACTGCAAATGCTCTTGACACCGGTCTGGACCAGCAGTTGTTCAGGAGGACTCCCATCGGCTTCAGCAGAACATGATGGACTTCAGTGACTGTTTGAAGGCATCATACAGACAATGTCCAGGTGTTATTCTACAAACCCAGCCTCGGTCTTCACTTTACACTGCTCTCCACTATAAGACCATTATGGAGAGAAAATAAATGGATCCAAACTAAAAGCATGAAAGATTTCTGTCCAGCTGAGGGGACTGTGTCAGTGACGTAGGTATGATTCTACCAATCCTGTGGATCATTAAATCAATACAAGAATGTAAATTACTGGACATTAAAGTTGCGTGATGCTACTAGTTAAAAGTTACGCGGTGAAAACTTAATTACACATTGAGCCAGATGCTTTGTTTTTGCCCTAATTCATTTATTATTAACCCTAAACCTTTATTTATTCCATGTTCACTATATTTTTATCTCCAAGGATCTGCCACTCCTACATTCATTTCTGTAAGTGACAATGCTCTCTTTCTCTTTGTGCCAAGGTAAATAATCTTGAGTGTATGAAGCTTTAATGAAGACAAATGGCCGTGTAAGCTCCTTCTACTTCTGTTCCCGCTCTGTTCTGTTTGGTTTGGTCTCTAAGCACCGAACATGTGTTTAACTGCAGCTTAAAGCGAGACAAAAGCAGTACCTTTTCACTAAAGGAGCCCTGCAGAGGTTCAGCCATGTTTGTTCACCTGGAGTTAAATTTGAGTCTGTAACATGCTGTCCTCGTTTATTCTGATGCTTTAATGTCCATTTAAATGTGTGCTCCATAGACTACTTTTTCTCTTTTACGTACATTAGAAATCGACTGACTTACTTCACGCTGAAACAGGAGGCCGGGCCTAAAAGTGGGTTAAAACCCCAGCTTTAAAGAAAAACTGCTCAGACAAACTGTGTTCACTGTCCGTGGTCCGTCAGAGAGGAGCAGTGTGTGTGAGGCCGGGCTAATCATCGAGACACAGAGGACTCCACATTCCCAGCTGCCTTTGCTCCGGACAAACTGTCAACAGCACATCATCAACTCACCCCCAAACAAACCCTCCAAGAGCCACCCCCCAGAGGCAAACCTTAGAGCCACCCCCCAGAGGCACCCCCCAGAGGCAAACCCTAGAGCCACCCCCCAGAGGCAAACCTTAGAGCCACCCCCCAGAGGCACCCCCCAGAGGCAAACCCTAGAGCCACCCCCAGAGGCACCCCCAGAGGCAAACCCTAGAGCCACCCCAGAGGCAAACCTTAGAGCCACCCCCAGAGGCAAACCTTAGAGGCAAACCTAGAGCCACCCCCAGAGGCAAACCCTAGAGCCACCCCAGAGGCACCCCAGAGGCAAACCCTAGAGCCACCCCAGAGGCACCCCAGAGGCAAACCCCAGAGGCACCCCCAGAGGCACCCCCAGAGGCAAACCCTAGAGCCACCCCAGAGGCAAACCTTAGAGCCACCCCCAGAGGCACCCCAGAGGCAAACCTTAGAGCCACCCCCAGAGGCAAACCTTAGAGCCACCCCCAGAGCCACCCCCAGAGCCACTCCCCAGAGGCACCCCAGAGCCACCCCCAGAGGCAAACCCTAGAGCCACCCCAGAGGCAAACCTTAGAGCCACCCCAGAGGCACCCCCAGAGGCAAACCCTAGAGCCACCCCAGAGGCAAACCCTAGAGCCACCCCCAGAGGCAAACCTTAGAGCCACCCCCAGAGGCACCCCCAGAGGCAAACCTTAGAGCCACCCCAGAGGCACCCCAGAGGCAAACCTTAGAGCCACCCCCAGAGGCAAACCCTAGAGCCACCCCCAGAGGCACCCCCAGAGGCAAACCCTAGAGCCACCCCCAGAGGCAAACCTTAGAGCCACCCCCAGAGGCAAACCTTAGAGGCAAACCCCAGAGGCAAACCCTAGAGCCACCCCAGAGGCAAACCTTAGAGCCACCCCAGAGGCAAACCTTAGAGCCACCCCAGAGCCACCCCAGAGGCAAACCCTAGAGCCACCCCCAGAGGCAAACCTTAGAGCCACCCCCAGAGGCAAACCTTAGAGCCACCCCCAGAGGCACCCCAGAGGCAAACCCCAGAGGCAAACCCTAGAGCCACCCCCAGAGCCACCCCAGAGGCAAACCTTAGAGCCACCCCCAGAGGCACCCCCAGAGGCAAACCCCAGAGGCAAACCCTAGAGCCACCCTCTAGAGCCACCCCCAGAGGCAAACCTTAGAGCCACCCCGGAGGCACCCCAGAGGCACCCCAGAGGCAAATCCTAGAGCCACCCCAGAGCCACCCCAGAGGCACCCCCAGAGGCAAACCCTAGAGCCACCCCCAGAGCCACCCCCAGAGCCAAACCCTAGAGCCACCCCCAGAGGCACCCCCAGAGCCACCCCAGAGCCACCCCAGAGCCACCCCCAGAGCCACTCCCCAGAGGCACCCCAGAGCCACCCCCAGAGCCACCCCCAGAGGCACCCCCAGAGGCAAACCCTAGAGCCACTCCCCAGAGGCACCCCAGAGCCACCCCAGAGCCACCCCAGAGGCACCCCAGAGCCACCCCCAGAGCCACCCCAGAGCCACCCCAGAGCCACCCCCAGAGGCACCCCAGAGCCACCCCAGAGGCACCCCAGAGGCACCCCAGAGCCACCCCAGAGGCACCCCCAGAGCCACCCCAGAGCCACCCCAGAGCCACCCCCAGAGGCACCCCAGAGCCACCCCAGAGCCACCCCAGAGGCACCCCCAGAGCCACCCCAGAGCCACCCCAGAGCCACCCCCAGAGCCACTCCCCAGAGGCACCCCAGAGCCACCCCCAGAGCCACCCCAGAGGCACCCCAGAGCCACCCCAGAGCCACCCCAGAGCCACCCCCAGAGCCACCCCCAGAGCCAGCAGCAGCAGGGTCGACCCAAGGACTGAAGCCCAGAGTTTAGAGGAGTCGTGCTCGATTACTGGCTAAATGATCTGCAGTGCTACTTTTAATTTAGATAAATTTAAAAAGAATATTGCCTAAAATCAATACAACACCAGTAAACAATAAATAAACGTGACTGCATTGATAAAAATGGATTAGATTTATATTGCACTTCTCTCAGAAGGGACCAAGGGACTCAAAGCACTCACAGGCCGTTATTCACTCACTCCACAGTCACACACTGGAGGTTGTAAGCTATGTCTGAAGCCACAGCTGCCCTGGTGCAGACTGACAGCATTAACAAAGTTAACTTTTTAATTTTTTTAATAATTTGGAGTAAGCTGTTGATGTGCAGCAATAGTCAGTGAATCACACTATCCATGTGTGTCTGAAACATTTCAAAAGAAACATCCCACAGTCTTCCTCCAAACAGTCCTGTCTGTTTACATTCCCTTTGGTCAAGAGTCTGTCGTAAACACGTCAAGCCTTTTGTTGCAGAGATGCAGCGGACTCAGTTTCAGGGTGAAGCAGACGTAGGATTTGTCTGAACAAACAGAGGGACACCTGTCGACTCGTGTGTCGTCTGTGGATTGTAATAAGTGAGTTATTCATGTGTTGAGCGTAAATCTGTCAGAGCCTGCTTTTAAATCTATTTTAGGACTCTGTTATTGTTCCACAGACGCTCGGTAATGGACAATAAAGTTCTCACATTTACAGCATCAAGACGAGGAGACGCTGAAGAAGATGGACGTCAGTCACCAGAGGGAAAATCATATTCCTGGAAAACCCTGGATTATGATGCGCCATCAACATTTCATTCAGCTCTTACAATAGCAGTGATCCTTCAGACTTTCACATTGGATGTGAGCTGTAAGAATCTGCCCTGAGGTGATGCATATTTCTGCGTGTTATATTTGTTTAATACCTGAGGAAATTGTGAATGAAGTGATTAATTGTTTGAGAAAAGAGCCATGGGCAGTGTCATCTGATCTGTGAGGAGAGGAAGAGGATGTGCCAAGGATCTGAATTTAAAATCCACTCAGGCATCGCACGCAAACAGCCTCCCAGCAACGGAACGCTGAGACACATCGATAAACAGCAGTAAAACTCTTTGTGGATCAATGAGCCGTAGTTAGACACAAGACGGTACCTGCTCGATTCACGAGCCGCTGATCGGGATTCAGTGAAGTCGTCTGAGCTGTGTCAGTGTGGCTCCATCTGTAACAAACAGACACTAAAAATATCCCTGTGTCAATTTCCTGTGTCTATGACTTGGATTCACAAACAGGAGTAGTAAAAGTAGTAGTAATAATAGTAGTAGTATTAGTAATAGCAGTAGTAAAAGTAGTAGTAATAATAGTAGTAGTATTAGTAATAGCAGTAGTAAAAGTAGTAGTAATAATAGATAGTTGTAGTAAAAGTAGTAGTAATAGTAAAAGCAGTAGTAAAAGTAGTAGTAGTTCTAATAGTAGTAATAATAGTGGTAGTAATAGTAGTAGTAATAGTGGTAGTATTAGTAGTAGTAATAGTAATAGCAGTAGTAAAAGTAGTAGTAGTTCTAATAGTAGTAGTAATAGTGGTAGTAATAGTAGTGGTAGTAGTAGTGGTAGTAATAGTAGTAGTAATAGTGGTAGTATTAGTGGTAGTAATAGTAGTAGTAGTAATAGTGGTAGTAATAGTGGTAGTATTAGTAGTAGTAGTAATAGTGGTAGTAATAGTAGTAGTAGTAATAGTGGTAGTAATAGTAGTAGTAATAGTGGTAGTATTAGTAGTAGTAGTAAAAGCACAGCAGCAGTAAAAGTAGTAGTAGTTCTAATAGCAGTAGCAATAGTGGTAGTAATAGTGGCAGTATTAGTAGTAGTAGTAATAGTAATAGCAGCAGTAAAAGCAGTAGTAGTTCTAATAGTAGTAGTAATAGTGGTAGTAATAGTGGCAGTATTAGTAGCAGTAGTAATAGTGGTAGTAATAGCAGTAGTAATGGTGGCAGTATTAGTAGTAGCAGTAAAAGTAAGCAGCAGTAAAAGTAGTAGTAGTTCCAATAGCAGTAGTAATGGTGGTAGTAATAGTGGTGCAGTATTAGTAGTAGTAGTAATAGTGGTAGTAAGTAGTAGTAGTAATAGTGGCAGTATTAGTAGCAGTAGTAATAGTGGTAGCATTAGTAGTAGTAGTAAAAGTAATAGCAGTAGTAAAAGTAGTAGTAGTTCTAATAGCAGCAGTAATAGTGGCAGTAATAGCAGTAGTAGCAGTAACAGTGGCAGTAATAGTAGCAGTAATAGTGGCAGTATTAGTAGCAGCAGTAAAAGTAACAGCAGCAGTAAAAGTAGTAGTAGTCTAATAGCAGTAGTAGTAATGGTGGCAGTAATAGTGGTAGTAGTAGTAGTAGTAGTAATAGTGGCAGTAATAGTAGTAGTAATAGTGGCAGTATTAGCAGTAGTAGTAAAAGTAAGCAGCAGTAAAAGTAGTAGTAGTTCTAATAGTAGCAGTAATAGTGGTAGTAATAGTAGTAGTAGTAATAGTGGTAGTAATAGTAGTAGTAATAGTGGCAGTATTAGCAGCAGCAAAATTAATAGCAGCAGTAAAAGTAGTAGTAGTTCTAATAGTAGTAGTAATAGTGGTAGTAATAGTGGCAGTAATAGTAGTAGTAGTAATAGTGGCAGTAATAGTGGTAGTAGTAGTGGTAGTAGTAGTAATAGTGGCAGTAATAGCAGTAGTAAAAGTAGTAGTAGTTCTAATAGTAGTAGTAAGTAGTAGTAATAGTGGTAGTAATAGTAGTAGTAGTAATAGTGGTAGTAATAGTAGTAGTAATAGTGGTAGTATTAGTAGTAGTAGTAAAAGTAATAGCAGTAGTAAAAGTAGTAGTAGTTCTAATAGTAGTAGTAATAGTGGTAGTAATAGTGGTAGTAATAGTAGTAGTAGTAATAGTGGTAGTAATAGTAGTAGTAATAGTGGTAGTATTAGTAGTAGTAGTAAAAGTAATAGCAGTAGTAAAAGTAGTAGTAGTTCTAATAGTAGTAGTAATAGTGGTAGTAATAGTGGTAGTATTAGTAGTAGTAGTAATAGTAATAGCAGTAGTAAAAGTAGTAGTAGTTCTAATAGTGGTAGTAATAGTGATAGTATTAGGCAAGGCAATTTTATTTCTGCAGCACAGTTCAAACACTGGTAACTCAAAGTGCTTTACAGAAATAAAAGACAATTTACAAGATTTAGATTTAGAGACATAAGAAAAATTAAAAACATTTTAAAAGAAGAATGCAAAAAAGACTGTAAAAAACTCTTTGGGTTGTAGTGTAGGCGGAGCTAAAGAGGAAGGTTATTAACCTCTTCTTGAACACTGTTAGAGCTGAGGCTGTTCCAGTTTTTTGCTGAAGCTTAAACGCTGCTTCACCAGGTTTAGTTCTTACTCTGGGCTTGAGCAGAAGTATAATATACAGTGATTACACCCAAATGTTGTCAGGGTCCTCGTGTTCTGCTTTTGAGATTATTGTAATGCTGATGATAAAACAGACACTGGGGCCCTGGGGTTTTTTACAAATCAGAATTTTATTTAAAAGTATTTATTTCTGTACTGACTCCACATGTTTGTAACGTGACCCTAAATCTGACGGTTGGGTGGATTTGAGCATGTGTCTTTGAATAATCATTTTTAAATCTAACTTTTACCACTGCATTACATTTAAAGCCTAAACTAAAATAAACCCATGCACTGATATGAAGCCCTTGTTTGACCAAAGACTAAGTCTCAAACATTTTAATCCACAACAAGAACACTTCATAAACATCGGCCTCCAGCTCCTTTGTGCACTTGTCTAAAGTCAATTATAACGTCTTGTCTAGAGTTATCACTGCTCTGTGTTTTACTGACCACACCGTCACCGCATGTGGACAAACACGCACCGCCTTTCACAATAAAAGCCTCTGCAGAGATGTTATAAAACATTTTAACCCCAGAAGTGGATTAGAGGCTGAAGAAGGTTTGGTTGTGTTCGATGTAGAGACAACATGCGGTTAGCCACTGCTGTTCTTCAAGACAAAAATCAAACTTGGGTGGCTTCATTATCCCACGGTAGGTCCTCCTCCAGGTGAGCCTCTTCTGACCATGACAGTGGTAATCCCAGGTCTAAACACGGCCTACTGCAGGTGATCCGTCAGAGCTGTAGTTGGTCTGAGTGAGCCGTTTCTGGGAGCGGCCGGGGTGTAAAGTCTGGGAAAGTCCTAATGACAGAGCAGCCCCAGACGGGACACAGAGCCACAGACATGAATCAGAGACTAATTAATGAGCAGTTCCCATGAGGCAGCTCTGTTAGACTCTGGAACAAAGGCTATGTGACCACACTCAGGCCTTATCGTCATGTATCACACAGACAACGATAGGACAAGGTCAAAAAGAGACCTTTGTGATAAGATGGACGTGACCTTGAGCAGTGTCAAGCCTTCTGGGAAAAGATGAGGAAGAGTTATTGAATTATTGTATTTATTACACTAAACATAGTGTATTGTTGCCTAGTACACATCTTTCTTGAAAACAAAACCACATTTCCTACTTGTATGGATACATTTAAAGAAGAAAAGTCACTGAAAACATTGCCTCTGAAGTCCAACAGCACCAGCTCAAAATAAAAAAAATACTTTGCTCATGTTGCTGGTTTGATTCTTGGCAGATCACCAGTTCAAACACAGGAAAACCCAGTCATGAACTTCTCACATTCGGGTCTTATATACCAACGTAATAAAATTGAAACATTATCTGTCATCATTGTGTACTCAGAGAAAGTCAATTATAGTCTTTTGTCCTTTGTATTGTGTCTTGAGAGGTCTCAGAGGCCACAGCCCTCTGTTTAACTGTCCACACCACCACCACATGAGGACAAACGTGCACTGCCTTTCACAATAAAAGCCTCATGAAACACATTTACAGCTGGACTGGATTAGAGACTGAGGAAGACAAGGATCGGATGTGTTCAGTTTAGAGACAACGATGGTTAGCCACAGCCTTGACAGAAGTGAGAATGAGAGGATGAGACCGAAGAGGGTGTACTTGTTTTAAATAATCTGTTCTACAAATGTCTTTTTTAACAAGTTACAGTTTCTGAAGTTTCTAGAGTACGTGTCATAAAAAAAATCCTAAATTTACTTGAGTAGTTTTTGGAGAAGAATTGTCCAAAAGAAATTGTTTGATATTAGTGACAAGATGGGAAACTTACTATTACTCTTTCCTTAAAACGAGGAGCAGTTTAAACAAACCTTGTAGTTGTAGAACAAGATTTTAATAAATCAAAGTCATCTCCAGGGCTTGATTATATCATTTGTTTCTCAACCCAAACCTTGATCTGACACCTCCTGTGGAGAGTTAAAGGCCCGGACCACACAGACCTCAGAGGAACATTCTGAGCACGTGCAGTAAATGTTAAAGCATCAGCGTCGGACGATGTGTTGAGACTTAAGAGATGTAATAACACTAAGTTCACCTGTAGCCTAAAGTCTTCTGCAGTGATGTGTAATTAGTCTATTAGAGTCAAAAACCCAGTTCACAGCTGCAGCTGCTGTTGTCGCCGTTACCATGGAAACATACATAACATGCTCAATACGTCAAATATTCAAATCTCCATTTTGTCCTTCCACATGTCTCTGCTGCATCCAGAGTTTTCAAACAACTTTACTTTGGAAAGTGTTTTCCAGAACACACTTCCTGCTTCACACATTAGACACTGTTTCTCTCACGTAACACGTTAAAGCTCAAATATTTCCGTTTCATTTACCTTCACTCCAGCAGTTAAAGTGAGAGGATTCTGTTCTGATTGTGACTGAAGGCAACGTGGCTGAAGCGACGTGTGGATGTGACCAGTGTGGGGCCTGTTGGGTGACAGTTGTGTGGATTTAAGTGTCCCACAGTGAGACACGGGGGGGCTGCTGGCTCTGACTTATGGCTGCAGTTGTTACGTTGGGCATGAGTTTAAGCATAGCTCCACAGTGGACAGGCCTCGTCAGGCAGAGGCAGATTGTGGATGTTTAATCACAGGACTGACACTCGGAGACGGACAACTGCTCTTGTGTTTAATCTACCGTCTTTAATCTTTACTGTCACACAGCTTCATAGACAGCGTCGCAGATGATGGGGGTTGTGTCTTGCCTGACCCTGGTCCAACTTTGGTCCGTATTGTGAGGTATGGCTGTCCAGAGTAAAGCCACGTATACTTTTAACTGGAGTGGCTCGGTTTGGCTCAGTTTGTTTGAGTTTCTGCTGAAGAGGCCTGTGTTTCCATTGAACTGTGTCACACGTCACAAAAGACACAAAAGTCTGTTTCTTTATGAGATAGAAATCGTATTTGTAGCAGACTTTTAGAAAACTGGATATGTTGCTAGAAAGTAATGTAAAGAAGTTCATAAATCCTGGTTTTATGATGATGAGGCTGAAAGTATAGCTTCAACAGGAAACATTAACTTCATAAACATTACATTAATAGAGCTGCAGTCATTTTATATAATTTTTGGGCTCATTGTTTCAGGCCAGAATTCTGCTTTAGTTTAATCTGCTGTAGACCTTAAATGTTTTAATTCACAAAGTGAGAGACTGTTTAAAAGCAGGAACAGCTGTTGATAATAAATACTATCTTCGTTTGAGTAAAAAAGAGTCTTGGTTTATAACTCTCGAAAAACAAGGCATATTTCATTTGCCTTTAGCATCTCCTTTTCTTTTGACTGAGAATTTACTATAGACCTACTCCGACTTGACCTGTATCTGTGGAAAGGAGCCTAAAGAAGCCCTCTAACCCTGTAGCAGCACAGACACTGCAGGGCTGTTCTTTTGGAGAGGACAATAAAGACAGTCCAATGGACACACTTTGTCTCTTGTTCATTAAATTCAGAAGCATCTTCTCTAGACTCGACTGTTGTCCTTGACTCGGTGGTGTGTTGATGTCCTCTTCTTCGGTCTTTCTCAGTGTGTGTTGCTCCAGCTGCCCCAGACTGCACCCCGCCCCTCTCACACCCGACCTGACCCTCGTCCCCAACAGTTGCTCACGTCACTTCACTGAAGCCGAGCGGCCGCCAGACGCTGACTGTAAATGCTCCGTGATCAAATGATCCAAGTGAATGGGACGTCTCTTCACACGCTCCGCTCCGTTAGCAGAGTCCGGTTTCCTCTGAGCTGTAACTGCACTCGTCTATGAGCTCTCCTCTTTGACACATGAGCAGGCCACACATTGAAGGGAAAAAACATTATCAAGTGGATCAGGGAGGACTCTGAAGACCATTTAAACTAGATTCTATAATGTTTTAGTCAGTGCGTTAAAGTAAAGGAGGTTAGATTAGGGCAACACTGAAACATTATTGTGATTCAGATTTTGTCTGTGAAGGTCATCCAGGTCATCTTGAAGAAAAGCTTGAAGCAAAGGCATCTGGACTTCTCTGGCGTTTCTGTCCTTCTTGATACAAATGTAATATTTTTTGCTGTAAAAGGGTTAAACATGTGGGAGTTCTGAGCAGTTTCATGATATTATTGTTATTGAGGACAGTGAGGTACCTTGTGAGTCCCAACACTTACTCCTTCACAATAAAACATTTATCTGAAGTCACGTGGCGTTCCTGGAGTCCCGGAGCACAGACTTCACAGCTCGTGTTTCAGTCTTTGTGAACAGCCAGCTAATACTTTAGCTTGTCTTACTGCAGTAGGTCAATTCAGAAAACTGTCAAAGTGATTTGGTCAAGATTTGATAAATGTCTAAAAATACAATCATTAAAATTTCTACCTCGTTCTTACCTTTAATCAAATGTTCACTGCACTTCAGCGAATAGATCGGCCCAATTGTAGGACGTAAGATAAGAACCTCAGCGAAAGAACAACAACCCACACATCTGAGAGTTACAGCGTCCAGACCTGACTTTACAGTTACTGGTGTGGGCTCTGAAGATGGTCTATTGTTGATTCCAGTCTCTAATATGGCACAGTGGCACAGTGGTTAGCAATATTTCTGCCACAGCAAGAAGGTCCTGAGTTCTGATCCTGGGTTTAGGGACCACAGGATCTCGTCTCTGCTTTTTGCAGATGATGTTGTCCTGTTGGCTCCATCAGTCCAGGACCTTCAGCTGCACTGGGACGGTTCGCAGCCGAGTGTGAAGCGGCTGGGATGAGGATCAGCCCCTCCAAGTCTGAGACCATGGTTCTCAGTCGGAAAAGGGTGGCTTGCCCCCTCCAGGTTGGTGGAGAGCTGAGGTGGCTCGGGCATCTGTTTCGGACGCCTCCTGGACGCCTCCCTAGGGAGGTGTTTCGGGCATGTCCCACCCGGAGGAGACCCAGGGGAAGACCTAGGACACGCTGGAGGGACTATGTCTCTCGGCTGGCCCGGGAACACCTCGGTATCCTCCCGGAAGAGCTGGAGGAAGTGTCTGGGGAGAGGGAAGTCTGGGTTTCTCTGCTTAGACTGCTGCCCCCGCGACCCGGCCCCGGATAAGAGGAAGAAGATGGATGGATTTATAAAACTGATATTCCAGAAGGAGACTTCCCTGAACCCGTCAGAGTGGAAACCTGTGCCTCTTCAGGAGAAACTCCACCAAACCGCCCTGTACTGACCCGACCCGTCCCACACCTCACAGAGGGAACCAGGCTAAAGTCAAGACCAGATCAAAGAGAACCTCAGGAACAGGGAAAAACAAAGTAGGACTTTTTGATAAAACGTATCATGTTTTTTGGATTAAGCCAAAATCCAGTTTATTGGACCTTAGCATAAAACTTAATTATTTCTTATAATTATTTCTGTGTAATGTAATTGCCTATCAGAATCATTTGGAGAGGTTTTAATGCTGGGGCAGTAGTGGTCTGCAGCAACATATCATAAATACTGAAAGGTTTTTTTTCTTTTTTCCTTCATGCTTTAGCAGTTATAGTAGAATCTACACTATATAAACTCTCATTGAAGACTTTTTGGTGCTAACAAATTCACCAAAGCTCTGTTCCACATTAGTGGGAGCAGAAAGAGGTGAATGTTTGGGATATAAATAGGTTTAGCTCCCCCAATAATTATCTTATCAAACCATTTACACGGCCAGGAGTCATTAGCCGAGTGTTAATGAGCTGCTATTATTAGAGGAGCCTGTTGTAACCAGGACTTCACACTTGTGCCTGTGTGGAGCTGCATTAATGTTCACACACTGCTCCAACAGCCCTCATCGTGGCAGCTTTAGGCTGCAGCAGAAATGTGGTAAGAACATGAAGGTTACAAATAAATAAAGTTTAAAACATGTAGCTTTGTCTTTCACATGCCTCAGTCTAACCTGCCCTAATGCCCCCTCTCTGCTCAGGACTGAGGTTATACAGCCAATCATGAAGCTTTGGCTTCGGTGACCAGTATTAGTTCTTTATTATGAGGTCAAACTGTGATTTATTTGTTAAGTGTGTGTACAGTGTCTTTCTGTGAAGTTTTTGGTATAGTAACAGTTTTGTGAGCCGTGTCCTGACCAGGTCGTCCTTGTAAATGAGAACTGGTTCTCAATTGACCAACCTGGGTAAAAAAAAGTATGTTCACAAAAGTATGTGCACGTACATCTTTATTCCTTCTTTTGTCTTACTTTTTGTTGTAGCTGTTGTAGTTGAAATGGTTTGAGTCCTGTCTTCTGTTTGGACTGTCTGTGGACGGGCTGAACCAAAGACAATCCCCTGGTCAACGTCTCCCTCTGCAGGACAACCCTCACCACTGCAAACCCAGTCTACTTCTTTTAGATTACCTTCAGAAAAAACAGCAGTATTCTGGGAAAAAATACCTTAAGACATATTAGATTTGTTATCAGGGATTTTAATTAATGAGAATGTTCGTCCCGTATCAGGACGTACTCTGACCCAGGCCCAAAGCAGTTTGGACAGGCCTCATAAGAATATACAGAAAGATGAATGAATGTCTAGTGTGTATGATATACTTTCACTAGTTCACTGTTTTTATTTTAATGATAACGTGAATATGCTGTTACATTGATGAATCTAACCACAGTGAGTCACCAGCCAGAGTGCTTTTGTGCCAGTCCCAAGCCCCGGATAAAGAGAAAGGATTGTGTCAAGAATTGAATCAGACGTAAAACTTTTGACAAATTCCAAATGCCAATCGTTCAGGGACTGGGTTAACAATGACCTAAAATATCTCGAGGGGCAGCTTGTTTCTTCACAGTGAGTTAACTCAAACTCAAATATATACTTAAATAAATAAATACATACTTTGCTTATTCTTATTACGTTATTTAATTTATTTATGCTTAAAATATTTTTTTGTGTTTTCTTAAAAAAAAAAAGCAAACACATAAAACAACAGCTCATTGAAAAAGCTTTGTTTTAGTGTTGCACAATGGTCGGCTTTGATTAGCAGCGTCCAAAGACGAAGCCGCTCAAAGTGTTTGTTGAGCAGATGTACATTTCTGTTTCAGCTGATCATGTGCTGCGGGCCGGACACAAGCCTACAGAGTACTGGTCCAGACTGGTCGAAGGAGAGGAGGAAGGTGTGTCTGTAGGCAGAGAGAGGAAATGAAAGGCAGGAGTTTAGGACTGAAAGTAGGGTCTTGGATGGACGTAGAAGGTAGTCGATCTGAGAGAAGAGGATGCAGAGGACAGGGACAGATGGAGGCACAGTATTCACTGTAGAGACCCCTGAAGGGAACAGCCCCCAAAAAAAGAAGAAGACATTTTTACAGTGAGGATGGCTGTTGAGATCAGCAGAAATTAAATTAAAATGAACTATTTTCTAATAATGCAGTCTACAAAAAAGTTTGACATTTAAGCAAATACCATTCACTGAAGTGCTCCTTTGTTCTAAACATAATCTTTACAATCCTGAGAAGAGAAAAGAGCTGTAGTGTTCACCACATGATGGCGCTGTCTGACCTCTGAAGCTGTTCACTCCAGGGCTTCAGCTCTGAGTGATTCTTTTTCTGTCATTCACAGAAAACCTCTGTTTACTGCTGAAAAATGGTAAAAAAATTAAAGCTGCAAATAAATAATTGACAGCTAACATTGTTTTATTGTTTTCATTGTCCACAGTGTCACAGGTTAGAACAAAACCACTGCAAGTGAGCAATAAAACCTGTGAAAACAGTTTACAATATTTAAAAATTAGATTTCTAATCATTTTATGGAACAGCAACTAATGACATTTTACCAGTTTTTTCATAAAACACCATAATCTATTCATGCAGGACTTTACATTCTTGGACACATTACATAGATTTATTACATTTAGTTTCTTTCATTACACATTGTGTCTGTTTTCTCACGACTAAAGCTCACTGTTCTACTATCGTCCCATCTGTATCAGGAGGAAAACTGCTAATGACCACATTAACGTAATGCTCTAAATGGATTAATGATGATATTTAGTCCATAATACCTCCTGTCTTGTGTTGTTAGCATGATAAAGGCTGTGAGTGATGACTGCGCTGGAAATGGGACTCAGCACTTCCTTTCAGCACCGAGACACTGGAGATACAAATAAAATATTAATCTCTCTGAATTTATAATGATGCCGAACGGGGAAGGGAAAAATAGAGATGGATGGAGACATCATGGAGGAGGAGGGATGGGAACACACAGGTGCTGTCCATGTGAGGCCTTTACAGACTTCTGCTGGAGTCTGCAAATACAACACAAAGACAATACATCTACGACAAATACAACAGACCAGACTGCAATTACTCTTCATTTCTACAGCATGTGAACAGTTATGGTAGCTCTGGAGGGACATCTTTTTGCAAATGAACAAACCCTGAGGTCAGATGATAGAGTTAACTTTAAATAGTTCAGTGTAGTTCATGGATACTTTTGACAGTTCCTTTAGTTTGACTGTAGACTGCTTTACTTAATGTACCTTTAAAGACACAGTGTCTTACGTCTGGGACATGTCCAGAACCTCTGAACATGCTTTAAGCACAACGGGACATGCTTTAACCACGACGGGACATGCTTTAACCACGACGGGACATGCTTTAACCACGACGGGACATGCTTTAACCACGACGGGACATGCTTTAACCACGATGGGACATGCTTTAACCACGACGGGACATGCTTTAACCACGATGGGACATGCTTTAACCACGATGGGACATGCTTTAACCACGACGGGACATGCTTTAACCACGACGGGACATGCTTTAACCACAATGGGACATATTTTAACCACGACGGGACATGCTTTAACTACAAAGGGACATGCTTTAACCACGACGGGACATGCTTTAACCACAATGGGACATGCTTTAACCACGACGGGACATGCTTTAACCACAATGGGACATGCTTTAACCACGACGGGACATGCTTTAACCACGACGGGACATGCTTTAACCACAATGGGACATGCTTTAACCACAATGGGACATGCTTTAACCACGACGGGACATGCTTTAACCACGACGGGACATGCTTTAACCACAATGGGACATGCTTTAACCACGACGGGACATGCTTTAACTACAAAGGGACATGCTTTAACCACGACGGGACATGCTTTAACCACAATGGGACATGCTTTAACCACGACGGGACATGCTTTAACCACGACGGGACATGCTTTAACCACAATGGGACATGCTTTAACCACAATGGGACATGCTTTAACTACAACAGGACATGTTTTAACCACAATGGGACATGCTTTAACCACGATGGGACATGCTTTAACCACGATGGGACATGCTTCAACCACGAATGGACATGCTTTAACCACGACGGGACATGCTTTAACCACGACGGGACATGCTTTAACCACGACGGGACATGCTTTAACCACGAAGGAACATGCTTTAACCACGACGGGACATGCTTTAACCACGACGGGACATGCTTTAACTACGACGGGACATGCTTTAACCACGACGGGACATGCTTTAACCACGACGGGACATGCTTTAACCACGACGGGACATGCTTTAACCAATATGGGACATGATTTAACCAATATGGGACATGCTTTAACCAATATGGGACATGCTTTAACCAAGACGGGACATGCTTTAACCATAACGGGACATGCTTTAACCACGACGGGACATGCTTTAACCATAACGGGACATGCTTTAACCACGATGGGACATGCTTTAACCACGACGGGACATGCTTTAACCATGATGGGACATGCTTTAACCATGACGGGACATGCTTTAACCACGAAGGGACATGCTTTAACCAAGACGGGACAAGCGTTAACTACGATAAGACATGCTTTAACCACGATGGGACATGCTTTAACCACGATGGGACATGCTTTAACCACAATGGGACATGCTTTAACCACGACGGGACATGCTTTAACTACGATAAGACATGCTTTAACCATGATGGGACATGCTTTAACCACGACGGGACATGCTTTAACCACGACGGGACATGCTTTAACCAATATGGGACATGCTTTAACCACGACGGGACATGCTTTAACCAATATGGGACATGCTTTAACCACGACGGGACATGCTTTAACCACGACGGGACATGCTTTAACCACGATGGGACATGCTTTAACCACGACGGGACATGCTTTAACCATGACGGGACATGCTTTAACCACGACGGGACATGCTTTAACCACGATGGGACATGCTTTAACCACGACGGGACATGCTTTAACCACGACGGGACATGCTTTAACCACGACGGGACATGCTTTAACCACGATGGGACATGCTTTAACCACGACGGGACATGCTTTAACCATGACGGGACATGCTTTAACCACAATGGGACATGCTTTAACCACGACAGGACATGCTTTAACTACAAAGGGACATGCTTTAACCACGACGGGACATGCTTTAACCACAATGGGACATGCTTTAACCACGACGGGACATGCTTTAACCACAATGGGACATGCTTTAACCACGACGGGACATGCTTTAACCACGACGGGACATGCTTTAACCACGACGGGACATGCTTTAACCACAATGGGACATGCTTTAACCACGACGGGACATGCTTTAACCACGACGGGACATGCTTTAACTACGATGGGACATGCTTTAACCACGACGGGACATGCTTTAACCACGACGGGACATGCTTTAACCACGACGGGACATGCTTTAACCACGACGGGACATGCTTTAACCACAATGGGACATATTTTAACCACGACGGGACATGCTTTAACTACAAAGGGACATGCTTTAACCACGACGGGACATGCTTTAACCACAATGGGACATGCTTTAACCACGACGGGACATGCTTTAACCACAATGGGACATGCTTTAACCACGACGGGACATGCTTTAACCACGACGGGACATGCTTTAACCACGACGGGACATGCTTTAACCACGACGGGACATGCTTTAACCACGACGGGACATGGAGCAGATGTAGGCTGCAGTGGGGGGTTAAGCACCGAGGGCTCAAAGGCACCTTCAGCTCCGTTAATGAACAGCTCAATTAGAAGATGGCTCAGATCTGAAATCAGGTTGAAACTGCAGAAGAAAGATGAATTGTAAATGAATATTATTCTGTGATCGTCCTTTTTGACCTCTGCTGACACTCAGAAGCCTTTTGGCAGCCGTCCTGAAAATCCTCAAAATATGACACTTTGCATGTGATTCATAAACATGGAAATATTCACTCAAAGAAAAGTACCTCTATGTGACTGGATTGTTTAAAGTTTTTATCTTATTTCAAAGGTTGTTTATTGTTTTTATTTTTTTTTTTTTTTATTTAGTGCCACTTGTTAGTAACTGTTAGTCCTACAGGGAAATCAGTCTGATGCTAGCTTTACGTTTCTCAGTTCAATTTAGAAACAAGATCTGTTTTGTTCAGTTATCAGAAAGTATGTGCCTTGCATTTTGCCCAATCAATCAATAAACCGATAAATATTAAAGCCCGAAAAGTGAAAGCAGGTGCAGTTTTTCCCTCCAGCCCTCAAAACTCCCACGCGCCCTGCCTCTAGGGTCACCACTGCTGCACGCTCCGTAACGGGCCACGTTAATGATCCATTCATCACAAAACCTATTCATGAGCAGACCCTTCGCTGGGAGACACACTCTGGGTTTTTTGTGCTGGAAGTGAAGCTGCTTTGAAGGGCTTTGTGGCTTTTAGCTCAGTTACACATCGTCCGTTAGAGCTGTCAGTGGAAATCAGACTGGTGCTGTTCATCTGGAGGATTCAACGCTGTGTTGTGACAGTTGTAGCTGAAGAGGACGGACTTCTACTGCAAACAAAGACAGTCACTTACACCATGATTTATTAACAAAAACGTGAAGTGCTTTTGTTTCACTGTCACTGTGTTTCTCATTTAGACCCTTTTTGTTACAACTGTTTATTCCATTACATCCTATTATTAGCCTAAATCAAATCTGTATCTGCTTCATTTTCTATTCTATACAAAAGATTAGTCGAGTCTTTAACTGAATAGACTTCCAACTAATTAGAAGAAGCAGTGCATGAAGTCTGTCCTCTTTAAAATTAACAGAATTGGAACTGGCTGATGAAGGGAAATAATTCAAGACCTGGAAGAGCACAGAAGAAATAAATTGTAACGTTAACAGGTTTAAGTTGGATTTTAACTGGTTTCAGTTGGATTTGAACAGGTTTTAATTGGGTTTAAACAAGTTTTAGTTGGATTTGAACAGGTTTTATTTGTTTTTGTAAAAGTTTTAGATGGATTTGAACAGGTTTTAGTTGGGTTTAAACAGGTTTTAGTTGGGTTTAAACAGGTTTTAGTTGGGTTTAAACAGGTTTTAGATGGATTTGAACAGGTTTTAGTTGGGTTTAAACAGGTTTTAGTTGGGTTTGAACAGGTTTTACTTGGGTTTAAACAGGTTTTAGTTGGGTTTAAACAGGTTTTAGATGGATTTGAACTTGTTAGTGTAAAGCTGCAGCTGTTGGGTTCATAAACAATACATTTTCACTGAAGCTGAGGGCCACATTAAATCTTACCTTGTGCCATGATTGGCCCCTGGACCGGACTTTGGACAGATCTTGTTTATCTGATCGAAGTCTGTAGACAGGATTGTTTCTGCCCTTAAGGAATGCCAATCCCTGTTGTTGTCTGCATTTCTGCCCCAAAACAAACCCGAGGGCAAAGAAAGGCACGTCTAAAAACAGGAGGAGGGGCCACAATGGCATTCAAAGATTTTAAAACTCACAAATATGTCAGTGTTCCCTCGTCAGCTGTCCGCTCGGCTCCGGCACAAACAATGGGCTGTGGACTGTTTTTCTGCCCACAGCTGATGGAGTTAGAGTCGGTCGGAGAGAGGTTTAATGAGGAAAGGGTGAGGCCTGCTGCCAAAACGGAGCCAGGATAAATCACAGACAGTAGAAAAGAGTGGGCCGACATCTATTGTGTAGAGGGGCGCAGTGGATCAGTGGTAGACGGGTTGACTTATAACCGGAAGTTTGGTGGCTCGATTCCCGCTTTCCTCACAGATCATACTGTTGTTGTGTCCTTGGGAAAAAAACTTAACCCTCCTTGCCTCAAGTGACACAGCTCTGGTGCATGAACGTGTGAATGTTGCTCTGGTGTATTAATGTGTGAGAGTGTTGCTCTGGTGTATGAATGTGTGAATGTTGCTCTGGTGTATGAATGTGTGAGTGTTGCTCTGGTGTATGAATGTGTGAATGTTGCTCTGGTGTATGAATGTGTGCGTGTTGCTCTGGTGTATGAATGTGTGAGTGTTGCTCTGGTGTATGAATGTGTGAATGTTGCTCTGGTGTATGAATGTGTGAATGTTGCTCTGGTGTATGAATGTGTGAATGTTGCTCTGGTGTATGAATGTGTGAATGTTGCTCTGGTGTATGAATGTGTGAATGTTGCTCTGGTGTATGAATGTGTGAATGTTGCTCTGGTGTATGAATGTGTGAATGTTGCTCTGGTGTATGAACGTGTGAATGATGCTCTAGTGTATGAATGTGTGAATGTTGCTCTGGTGTATGAATGTGTGAATGTTGCTCTGGTGTATGAACGTGTGAATGATGCTCTAGTGTATGAATGTGTGAATGTTGCTCTGGTGTATGAACGTGTGAATGTTGCTCTGGTGTATGAATGTGTGAATGTTGCTCTGGTGTATGAATGTGTGAATGTTGCTCTGGTGTATGAATGTGTGAGTGTTGCTCTGGTGTATGAATGTGTGAATGTTGCTCTGGTGTATGAATGTGTGAATGTTGCTCTGGTGTATGAATGTGTGAGTGTTGCTCTGGTGTATGAATGTGTGCGTGTTGCTCTGGTGTATGAATGTGTGAGTGTTGCTCTGGTGTATGAATGTGTGAGTGTTGCTCTGGTGTATGAATGTGTGAATGTTGCTCTGGTGTATGAACGTGTGAATGTTGCTCTGGTGTATGAATGTGTGAGTGTTGCTCTGGTGCAGAGGTTCTCAACCAGGGGGGCGCGACACTCTCCCGGGGGGGGGGCGCAAGTAGGCTTTTTTTTTTTTGAATTTTTTTTTTTTTTTTATTTTTTTCTTATCACAAAAACAATGAAGACGTCTAACAATGAATAAAAAATATGTTAGTATGGTACAGATTGAAGGGGAAAAAAATGAAAAAATTTAAAATAAAAATCAGTAGCCTCGCGTAGCAGTCCCAGCCTGCAGTCAGAGCAGAGAGGAGACACACACCCCTCCGCGTCCAGGGCTGCAAATGAATCGCGCATGCGCATGGCTCCCGCCCTGGCTTACAGAGCGGGGTAAACGTAAATGTTCACTCACTCTCACACAAAAATAATTCACTGCATTTAAATTGACTCACGACATAGCTCTACATTCACTCTAGTCTAGTCTCTTGCCAAGTTCGCTTGTGCCAGCTCTCGCTAGTGTTTTATCAATCTCAATTTACGTAGGCCTTTACTACAAAACCCCAACAGTCTTTTTAAAGACTAAACCCACAAACATTTTTGTTAAAGATTAGATCAAATCTCAGCCCTAGCTAGTATTTTTTTTAACTGCTAGGCATTAGCTACACTTAGCTAAAACTACCCACGCGACTAAGACACACACACACACACAGATGAGGACTGCAATTGTTAAGTATTTAAATAAAATCTGAATTGTCTGCAAAATAATTATTTTGTTCGTTTAATTAAAGATTGTGCCTAAGTCCCGACTGATTAGCCGCTGATACGTCTCCCAACATAGCCACACACACAGTTACATATTGCCTAAACTTTATTGAAAACACAACAAAAATGGAGAAATTTCTTGTGAGGACCAACAAGCCAACCGACGCACCACCAGCTGCAAAAAAACTTCGAAGGTACGATGAAGCATACCTGCAGTTTGGGTTTATAGTCACGGCTGATCTGAGACCTCAGTGTGTCGTGTGTGCCGAAGTGCTGGCAAACGACAGTATGAAGCCCTGCAAATTAAAAAGGCACCTCGAAACATGCATGCTAGCATTAAAAATAAACCGGCTGAATATTTTAAAAGAAAGCTTGGTGGCCTCCATCAGCAACAGGCAACCATTTCAGTGCACAGCACTGTGTCTAAACAGTGTTTGGAGGCATCGTATGTAGTAGCCAAAAGAATTGGTAAACTGGGTAAACCGCATACAATCGCCGAGACTCTCATTTTGCCGGCAGCGCAAGACATGTGCAGAATAATGATAGGCGATAGTGCAGCAGCCAAACTCGGTGCAGTACCACTGTCCAATGACACAGTCGCTAGGAGAATTGTAGACATGTCCAATGATATCAGAGAGCAACTGATAGAGTTCGTAAAAGAGTCCTTACTATGCGCTGCAGCTGGACGAATCCACTGATATTGGCAGGCACAGCTCCTCACCTATGTCAGGTATCTGCGGGACAAGGCAATTGAGGAGGATGTCCTATTTTGCCGGCCTCTTCAGTCGCACACTACAGGAGAAGCCATTTTCAATGTCCTTGATATTTTTATCCGTGAAAATGGTTTGGCTTGGGACCGATGCGTTGGCCTATGCACGGATGGTGCGCAGGCAATGACGGGGCGTGAGCGTGGCCTAGCTGCTCGCGTTCAGCAAGTAGCTCCACTTGTTAAATGGACACATTGCATGGTCCATCGCGAAGCACTAGCTGCTAAAAAAATGCCGGTTCTCTTTGACTCCGTGCTGAACCAATCTGTGAAAATTATAAATCTCATCAAATCACGGCCGCTAAACTCTCGCTTGTTTGGGGTGCTCTGCCAGGAAATGGGGTCAGGGCACGAACAGCTGCTTCTGCACACTGAAGTTCGCTGGCTCTCCAGGGGGCGCGTGTTACAGCGGTTGTATGAGCTGCGAGAGGAGGTGAAGTGGTTTTTGACAGAAATCAAATCAGATCTGGCGAAGCATCTGGATGACACTATGTGGCTTGCAGTGGTGTAAAGTAACGAATTACAAATACTCTCATTACTGTAATTGAGTATTTTTTCTCAGGAATTGTACTTTATTAAGTAGTTTAAAAACAGTGTACTTTTACTTGTACTTGAGTACATTTTTAGTGCTGTATCGGTACTTTTACTGCACTATTTTCCCTCAACCTGCAGTCGCTACATTGTTTATTTTTTTTTCCTGTCAATGATGATTGGCTAAGGAGAATAATCAGTCCAGTGATTCCCGTCCAATCACATCGCGCATAGAAAACTTGCATCAGACAGACTTCTAAACACCTGGCGCCAATTTAGTTTAATCATGGAGG
The DNA here is from genome assembly GCA_024349245.1 of Neodontobutis hainanensis. Classification (NCBI taxonomy): domain Eukaryota; kingdom Metazoa; phylum Chordata; class Actinopteri; order Gobiiformes; family Odontobutidae; genus Neodontobutis; species Neodontobutis hainanensis. The sequence continues at coordinate 136,711 of JALDNG010000120.1, read as the reverse complement.
AGGAGGAGGAAGGAAGTGTGGTGGATACTTTAACATGCAGTAGCTCAAATACAGCACTTCAGCATCCTTGGCCGTACCTGAAGGAGCTTTTTTACAATGAAGGCGAAGAAGGGCAATTGTGTCGTTATGTCATGCCTACTTTGCTTGCCCAGACCGGTTGAAATATCAGCATTCAAGAGTTCTTCCTCTAATTTAAAAAAGCACATCGAGGTAAGATTTCATATTTGCTAAGTATCATATCTTAAATATTTATGTTAAATGGTATAATAATAAACGTCACAAAAATAGTGTGGGGGGCATAAAGAAAACTGCCAAAAACAATTGCGTTAGCGATTAGCAACCAGCTTGGAGTGAAGGCACGATCATTTTATTAATGCAGCAGTATGGACGTGTTTGAAAAGACGCCAAAATCATCACAAGCAACGACTGCTTAATAAGACTATCTCGTCAGTCGTCGTCATTGATGAGAACAGGGAGCGGGGTTGTTGCTGGTTATACTGTAGGCCTATGTATAATGACTTAAATTGCAAAATGGCTTTAAACCGCTACTAAATATACTGCAGAATACAATGCGCAATTTGAATGTATTTTGTCAGTGCTGCACGAAATCGAGGCGCCAGCTGCTGGACACCCTTAGCTTGTTAGCTGGGTTTAAAGTGTTCAAAGCATTAACCTATCATTAGATTTATGCCTCTTAAGTTACACATATTTCGCTTAACATATAAATGCATTAACCTACTTTTTGTCAACTTAATTATAGATGTATATGTTAATGTAATGTGTTCTTGCATGGCGATTTAAAATTGTAGTTTATGAATGGCAAATAAGGGTATGAGGTGGAATAAGTCACAGCACAATACTCACTACTCCCTACTCTTGAGTACTTTTGAAGGGGCTGCTTTTTACTCGTACTTTGAGTGGTATTTAGGACAGATACTTTTACTCCACTCACATTACATTTTTTGGTAAGTAATAGTACTTTTACTTGAGTATGATTTTTTTCAGTACTCTTCCCACCACTGGTGGCTTGCATCTCTGTCGTATTTGGTAGATATATTTGACCACTTGAATGGCCTCAACCTGTCTTTGCAAGGCCGCGAAACTCATATTTTGCTCCTTGCAGACAAAGTGCACGCCTTCACACAAAAATTAGACCTCTGGGATGGCCGCATCAGTCGAGGGAACTGTGACATGTTCCCCAGCCTTGCGGACTTTATCGCGGATGCAGGCACGTCACATGATTTCTCCTCCCTATTTCAATCATCTTCTGAGCACCTGTCAGCAATGAAAAAACAATTTGCGACGTACTTTAAAGAGGATTATCGCTCTTTTGCGTGGGTTCGAGATCCGTTTGTGTGCACAGCAAACGAGCTATCAATTGATATGCAGGAACAGCTTATTGAGCTGAAGAGTGACCGTAGACTGAAGGAACTCTTTAGCTCCTGCCCTCTTTCGTCATTCTGGGCACCATTGATGCAGGAATATCCTGAACTCTGTGACGTCGCCTTGAAGATTCTCCTTCCTTTCGCGTCAACATATTTGTGTGAGACAGGATTCTCAAAAATGACTGCACTCAAAACAAAATACCGCAATCGTGCACAAATAGAGGATGATTTGAGGCTATGTTTATCAAACATTGAGCCAAGAATTGAGGATCTTTGCAAGGCAAAGCAGGCTCAGGTCTCACATTAACATCACCGACCTGCAAGCTTCTGTAAAAAATGCAGATGATGGCTACTATTATGCCTAGTAATAATATCAATAATAAAGCTAATAAAAAAATGATAATAGGCCTACTGATTATAATAATAATAATAATAATAACAATGATAGCATGTAAGCACATATAATTATATAGCAATAGCCTAGTAATGATGATAGGCCTTCTGATGATAATAATAACAACAACAATAAAGCATGTAAGCTCATATAATTATAAAACAATAGCCTACTAATGATGATAGGCCTTCTACTACTCATAATAATAATAATATTAATAATAATAATAATGCCTGCAAGCTCACATTAGAAGTCTGGTGCTACTGCCAATTATAACAATAGCCTAGTATTGATAATAGGCCTACCTACCGCTACTGATGATAATAATAATAATAATAATAATAATAATAATAATAATAATAATAATAATAATAATGTGGGCCTAAAAATAATAGCCTAGGGCTATCTATCTATCTATCTATCTATCTATCTATGCAAGGTGGGGGGATGGCGGCGGGGCACTGGGGCCCCAACTGCAATGAACCAGCTTTGGGGGGACCCAGCTTGCAAAAGGTTGAGAACCCCTGCTCTGGTGTATGAATGTGTGAGAGTGTTGCTCTGGTGTATGAATGTGTGAATGTTGCTCTGGTGTATGAATGTGTGAGTGTTGCTCTGGTGTATGAATGTGTGAATGTTGCTCTGGTGTATGAATGTGTGAGTGTTGCTCTGGTGTATGAATGTGTGAATGTTGCTCTGGTGTATGAATGTGTGAGTGTTGCTCTGGTGTATGAATGTGTGAATGTTGCTCTGGTGTATGAATGTGTGAATGTTGCTCTGGTGTATGAATGTGAGAATGTTGCTCTGGTGTATGAACGTGTGAATGTTGCTCTGGTGTATGAATGTGTGTGAATGTTGCTCTGGTGTATGAGCGTGTGAATGTTGCTCTGGTGTATGAATGTGTGTGAATGTTGCTCTGGTGTATGAATGTGTGAATGTTGCTCTGGTGTATGAATGTGTGAGTGTTGCTCTGGTGTATGAATGTGTGTGAATGTTGCTCTGGTGTATGAATGTGTGAATGTTGCTCTGGTGTATGAATGTGTGTGAATGTTGCTCTGGTGTATGAATGTGTGAATGTTGCTCTGGTGTATGAACGTGTGTGAATGTTGCTCTGGTGTATGAATGTGTGTGAATGTTGCTCTGGTGTATGAATGTGTGAATGTTGCTCTGGTGTATGAATGTGTGAGTGTTGCTCTGGTGTATGAATGTGTGAATGTTGCTCTGGTGTATGAATGTGTGTGAATGTTGCTCTGGTGTATGAATGTGTGAATGTTGCTCTGGTGTATGAATGTGTGAGTGTTGCTCTGGTGTATGAATGTGTGAATGTTGCTCTGGTGTATGAATGTGTGAATGTTGCTCTGGTGTATGAATGTGTGAATGTTGCTCTGGTGTATGAATATGTGAGAGTGTAGTACTGGTGTATGAATGTCTGAGTGTTGCTCTGGTGTATGAATATGTGAATGTTGCTCTGGTGTATGAATGTGTGAATGTTGCTCTGGTGTATGAATGTGTGTGAATGTTGCTCTGGTGTATGAATGTGTGAATGTTGCTCTGGTGTATGAATGTGTGAATGTTGCTCTGGTGTATGAATATGTGAGAGTGTAGTACTGGTGTATGAATGTGTGTGAATGTTGCTCTGGTGTATGAATGTGTGTGAATGTTGCTCTGGTGTATGAATGTGTGTGAATGTTGCTCTGGTGTATGAATGTGTGTGAATGTTGCTCTGGTGTATGAATGTGTGTGAATGTTGCTCTGGTGTATGAATGTGTGAATGTTGCTCTGGTGTATGAATGTGTGAGTGTTGCTCTGGTGTATGAATGTGTGAATGTTGCTCTGGTGTATGAATGTGTGAGTGTTGCTCTGGTGTATGAATGTGTGAATGTTGCTCTGGTGTATGAATGTGTGAATGTTGCTCTGGTGTATGAATGTGTGAATGTTGCTCTGGTGTATGAATATGTGAGAGTGTAGTACTGGTGTATGAATGTGTGAGTGTTGCTCTGGTGTATGAATATGTGAGAGTGTAGTACTGGTGTATGAATGTGTGAATGTTGCTCTGGTGTATGAATATGTGAGAGTGTAGTACTGGTGTATGAATGTGTGAATGTTGCTCTGGTGTATGAATATGTGAATGTTGCTCTGGTGTATGAATGTGTGTGAATGTTGCTCTGGTGTATGAATGTGTGAATGTTGCTCTGGTGTATGAATGTGTGAATGTTGCTCTGGTGTATGAATGTGTGAATGTTGCTCTGGTGTATGAATGTGTGAATGTTGCTCTGGTGTATGAATGTGTGTGAATGTTGCTCTGGTGCATGAATGTGTGAATGTTGCTCTGGTGTATGAACGTGTGAGTGTTGCTCTGGTGTATGAATGTGTGAATGTTGCTCTGGTGTATGAATGTGTGTGAATGTTGCTCTGGTGTATGAATGTGTGAATGTTGCTCTGGTGTATGAATGTGTGAATGTTGCTCTGGTGTATGAATGTGTGAATGTTGCTCTGGTGTATGAATGTGTGTGAGTGTTGCTCTGGTGTATGAACGTGTGAATGTTGCTCTGGTGTATGAATATGTGAGAGTGTAGTACTGGTGTATGAATGTGTGAGTGTTGCTCTGGTGTATGAATGTGTGAGTGTTGCTCTGGTGTATGAATGTGTGAGTGTTGCTCTGGTGTATGAATGTGTGAATGTTGCTCTGGTGTATGAATATGTGAGAGTGTAGTACTGGTGTATGAATGTGTGAGTGTTGCTCTGGTGTATGAATGTGTGAGTGTTGCTCTGGTGTATGAATGTGTGAGTGTTGCTCTGGTGTATGAATGTGTGAATGTTGCTCTGGTGTATGAATGTGTGAGTGTTGCTCTGGTGTATGAATGTGTGAATGTTGCTCTGGTGTATGAATGTGTGAGTGTTGCTCTGGTGTATGAACGTGTGAATGTTGCTCTGGTGTATGAATGTGTGAATGTTGCTCTGTGGTATAAACGTGTGTGAATGTTGGGACAAATGATGGAAATTAGCCTAAATCTACAATCGGGCATGTTTACATTCATGTGGCTGTTGATTATGACATGGATAGATACAAATGAAGCCTTGTTTCCATTAAGCCTCTCTCATGGAACCTCTGAAAAAGTCCTAAGGGCACCACCATACAGCGATATACCTCCATCCACCAGAGGGCAGGCTTCAAAACTGGAACTATAAGGAGAAACACAATGGTGACTTTACAAGTGTAACAGCCTGGTACAAAAGAAGGCTCCGGTCTCTAGAGCTACGTTTTTACTACATGACAACTCTGGGAGGGTGAATTTTTGATTAATACGTCCGTTTATGCTAACAATTTACGCTGCGGTAAAAGCTGAAAAGCCCGGATGTAACCATTTTATTGCCCTGAGGTGAAAACACTATTGGTGAATAGGGGAGCAAGTTATCCATATGTATACAGTCACTGTTTTCCACTGAAGTGGTATGGGACGGGTCGGGAGAGTGTGGTACAAAAGTGTCACAACAACTGTACCGTACCGTATCATACTACTTTGGAAAACCTCATCTGCTTTTTAAAAGGTTGAGCTAAACAGTCTCCACTGTTGATTGGACGATAAAAAAATCATTGCTTAAAAAAACACAATCAGATGATGTTTTCTCAAATGAAGCTTGTCTTGTTCTTGTGATAAAGACTAGTATTCTAAGAGAACATGTCACTTTCTTTTAAAACAAAGCTGGCTTGGAACAACTAGTTTGGGATTAACATACAGTCATAATCCTATGGTTCAAACTTAACATACATGAATGTGAAAAAAGGCACAGTTGTGTCATAAAAGTCTCTACAGTGTCGGAAAAAAGATTAAAAAAGCAGTGAATAAACCAGAAACAGTCACTAAACTCCAGGATTATTACTATTGGCAACACAGTTTCTGAAAGTCCCATTCAAATCTGATTTATGTCTCATAAACATTAAACTGACTTTTGTGTCTCTTGTGACGTCTCTGTTTCTGCAGCAAACGTCTCTCTCTGGACACAGCTCAGTGAAAACACAAACACTGGGCTATAACATGCAACCAAAGATCTCCTCTGACAAATATCTGACAATAGAACCAATACGTGGCAGTTTGAGTTAGAATGTATGCTTCTTTGTGTTTTAATTGTCATATCTGCTCTATTTTAGGGACTGTTAGATATCTCATATTCATGGTCTTTACTGTGACACATTTTTAAAAATAGAAAGTGAGTCATTAGGTTACGGCTGAAAGGGCCCAGTGAGATAGTTTAGTAAAAAGTCAGAGTGTTCATGTAAAGCTATTAAGTGAGTGTTTCTGAGCCTCTAACTCATCGTTTACAGCCAAAGAGCAAAACTAATCAAAGACAAAAGAGATTCCAGAGGCAATTCTTGTGATGCCTGAGCTCATACCGACATACCGAGAGAGAGGGCAGATGGGACGAGGAGAGGAGGGCAGAGGGGCGTAAAAAAGGGCAGACTGTGAGCTGACGGGGGGCTCCTCTGCAGCCGGGACATGGTGGTTACCCCACAGAGACTCAACGGGACAGAGTTCTAATGAGAAGAAATGAGAAATAATGTTAGTGACAGAAATCTACAGAGAACTTTGTGCACTTATTCTTTCAACCTGGAAACAACAAAGCTGAACTAAGTTGGCTCAGTTTCTGCACTGGACAAATACTGAACACTTTGAGCTTGATGTTCAAAAGTAGATGTAGCAGTGGTCTTTGTCTTTGTCTTTGACTGAAAGATACAACAGCGGTTTTGTCTTTGAAAAAGTCCTAGGTTTGGACTCGGTTTGGTCTCATGTTTATTCCTTGATTTCAAACGGTTTATTTAGAATTAACTGAGGGTTGTTCTGGATGAGGCGCTGTTTTTAGACCATGTTTTTGACTTCTGGTGGAGGTCCTGGTGAGGTCTGGTTCAACTCCAGAGTAGGTCTGGTGGTGGTCCCAGGGAGGTCTGAGTTAAGTCCAGAGTAGGTCTGGTGGAGGTCCTGGTGAGGTCTGGTTCAACTCCAGAGGAGGTCTGTTGGTGGTCCCGGTGAGGTCTCGGTTAAGTCCAGAGGAGGTCTGGGGGAAGTCCTGTGAGGTCTGGGTTAAGTCCAGAGGAGGTCTGGGGGAGGTCCCGGTGAGGTCTGAGGTTAAGTCCAGAGGAGGTCTGGGGGAGGTCCTGTGAGGTCCGGGTTAAGTCCAGAGGAGGTCTGGGGGAGGTCCTGTGAGGTCTGAGGTTAAGTCCAGAGGAGGTCTGGGGGAGGTCCTGTGAGGTCTGAGGTTAAGTCCAGAGGAGGTCTGGGGGAGGTCCTGTGAGGTCCGGGTTAAGTCCAGAGGAGGTCTGGGGGAGGTCCCGGTGAGGTCTGAGGTTAAGTCCAGAGGAGGTCTGGGGGAGGTCCTGTGAGGTCCGGGTTAAGTCCAGAGGAGGTCTGGGGGAGGTCCTGTGAGGTCCGGGTTAAGTCCAGAGGAGGTCTGGGGGAGGTCCCGGTGAGGTCTGAGGTTAAGTCCAGAGGAGGTCTGGGGGAGGTCCTGTCAGGTCCGGGTTAAGTCCAGAGGAGGTCTGGGGGAGGTCCTGTGAGGTCTGAGGTTAAGTCCAGAGTAGGTCTGGGGGAGGTCCTGTGAGGTCCGGGTTAAGTCCAGAGGAGGTCTGGGGGAGGTCCTGTGAGGTCCGGGTTAAGTCCAGAGGAGGTCTGGGGGAGGTCCTGTGAGGTCCGGGTTAAGTCCAGAGGAGGTCTGGGGGAGGTCCTGTGAGGTTTTTAGTGCTGTTGTATCTTTTGTGGTTTCCACCAGAACAGCTCAGTTTGTTTGAGTTTCTCCTGAAGAGGTTCCACTGAGAGATCTCAAATAGAAAGATGTGTTCCTACTGTATATAAAATATAAATAAAATTTGAAATAGACTATAAAAACACATTTACTAAGTTCCTGTTTTATGGAATGGATACTGTGTCAGATGTCCGACCCGATGTTAGACGTCCCAGTGAGGACTGGACCTTAGCTGTGCCCCATCTTTTATCCTGTCCTTTAGTATATACTGAACAATTATTTATTAACCTTACTACTATTATTATACTGTACTGTACTTAGTCTGTATGTTTATTGTACTACTCCATCTGCACTAAATATTATCAAGGAGATATCTAAAGTTATTTGAATGTAATTAATGTAAAGAGTAAATGCTGGTGTATGCTGAGGCTGGAAGAAACATTAGACTGTTTCTGCTTTATTCCCCGCTTTATCAACATGAGATTCATAGAGCTGCACCACTTTCTTTTGCATTTTAGATCATCACTATTTCATTCCAATAATTTATGATTGTGTGACAATAAAGGTAAGCATTTAGACCAGAAACAGTATCCCATCACCAGCTCACAGGATGTTGCACAGGACAGGTTGGTTTGTTTACTCCTACAGTCTTTAGTGCAGTTTTGTCAATGAAACAATGCTTCTTGGAGTAAAATATATCTGTGCTTCTGGCCTGACCCACCTGACTCTCTTTGACCCATGGACCCAGTCTGACTCCAGTTCCTACAAACGCATTCAAAAAGCTCTCAAAATGTAAAATTTATTCTGGCCATTAGCTCATTATTCAAATCAACGTTACCCAAATGTCGTCCCCATTTGTGTAGATTCCATTAATCTAAACTAGTTCGATGTGAAACCCATTTATCCTCCTCATCTGCATCTACTCCATCTAGCTTTAATTTGGGCGTCTTCTTCTTCAAAGGCTGTAAACAATGCATCTTCTCAAGTTGACGAGGATTAAAAGCCGGCAGATTCTAGGTCATCAGCCTCGAGAGGAAAGACCGATGGGTAACACTGGCTCGTACTGCGGCAGAGTCGAAACAACAAGAGTCTAATCAGAGCAACACTTTGTCCACAGTGTAGGAGCACAGGCTGATAATGAGGCTGCAACAGAAGGGTTTAAGCCATTCAGAGGCAGATTTTGGAGAGTTATATTGTTCGGAAACAGGTTTTTGTTTGAGGTTTTGAAATAAAAGAGATTGGGTGAAACTCTCAGGCAACCTTCAGACCTGGGACTAAAAACTGTGCATCTCTAAAGCGTCGCTCACGAGTGACCGGTAGCTGTGTGCAAAGGTCAAAACAGCACTAAATTTACTAGAATTATAAAAGGTATAGGTGTTTGAAAGTGCTTAACGAAGCACAAAAAGCCCTTCAGTGACGGCGGGGGATTGTGAAAGGTATCTGAGGTAATGGGCATCACTGATTATCTTAATGTGTGCTAACGTTTTGTAAAAACTCATGTTAATAAGATGTACAAAGTATTACTAAGACATTGAGATATTGATTCTCAGCAAAGATACAAAAGTTTCATTTTTTTTTCTGATAATGGTTTCCTTTTGACGTGCGTCATAGAAAGACTTACATCCCCTTCAAACATAAAAGAAGAAAACAGATATCCTCACAAACATTTATCTGAGGCCCTGAGATCTGTTTACTTCAGCTGCTTTCAGCACAAATAAGTTCAAACATTACGTTTGTGTATAAATTGTTTATTCTTTGTTGTGCCACAGACTTTTAAAGTTGATTTATAACAAATGATAAATCATAGTTTTGTCTTTTGCACATCTTTCGCGTATCATTTTTGACACTGTATTTTTTCAGTTCAATAAGGGCTTTACAAAAACAAAAGGCAGGGAAAAGACAAACAGACTGAACTAGACACAGCCCCTGTCTTTAGACCCTCCATCAGTGAGGAAAAAACTAAAAATTACCAATCATCACTGGAACAAAAGAACAGTAATTTGTTGCTAAATCTTAAATATTCTGCTTGAATTAATGCTAAACTTAGTTTATGCTAACTTTCTGCTTGAATTAAACTTCTACTTGAATTAATGCTAAACTATGTTTTTTCCAAACAATGAAGATATTTTGTTATATCTGTTCTGTTATATCTGTAAATATCAGCAGCAGGAGTTCGTGTGTGTTCATTGACACTTGTACTTTTATACGATATGCTACAGACATTAAAGAATAAAATCAGCATTAGTGTTTAATGGGCACATGTCCTGTCTCTGCTGACGCTGCTGTAAAAGCACACACAGCCTACAGTGTGTAATGTTTACGGTTGCAGCTGTTTGCCTCAAAGCGAGTCCTGGTTCAAAGGTCACGCTGACTACAGTATGGAGCGTATACATCGTCCCACTCACATGACCTCAGTGTAACCCACGGATCCCCTGCAGCACTCGCTGCATATTCATTAAAGTACGTTTATCCGAGCAGGTCTCACTGCTGGAGTGTTCTTTACGTGGCTCTGAGAGAAAAGAGCTACAAGACAGAACGGAAAAGCAGAAGGAAAAAACGCTGCATTTGTCTTTGGTCGGTCTTTGTTTATCCTTTCATTTAAAGATTAATCTGTATATTTTGGATTAAGTTAAATATACACTATATCCTCGTTGTAGAGTAAAGTCAGAACGTATGTCACATCCTGTTCTCAAAAGAGACGCCATTTTCTCCTATTCCATTTCCTTTTATACAATTGTCAAAGCCTTAAATTGTGCTGTGTTCTCAAGATTAGACAATAATGGAGCAGATACACATGACCTGGTTTAGTCCTGATTTAGTCCTGGTTTAGTCCTGGTTTGGTCCTGATTTAGTCCTGGTTTGGTCCTGATTTAGACCTGGTTTAGACCTGGTTTAGTCAATCAATCAATCAATCAATAATTTATTTATATAGCGCCTTCCAACAACCACAGATTGAACCAAGGTGCTTAACAACATTAATAAAAAATAAACATGTTTACAAATAGGTTTAAAAACACATTTACACAATAAAACATAGCAGTGCCATTAAGTGCAAAAAGCCATTTTAAATAAATAGGTTTTAAGTTTTGCTTTAAACAGAGGCCGGTCAGGGATGGAACGTAACTCAATGGGTAATGAGTTCCAGAGTTTAGGACCGGCCACTGCAAAAGAACGATCACCCCACTGTTTGTACCGGGACCGGGGCACCTTCAGCAGATGTTGCCCAGCAGAACGTAGAGCTCTGCTGGGTTGGTGAGGGGTCAGAATCTCACACAAATAAGAAGGTGCAAGGCCTGTGAGTGCATTAAAAACAAACATTAAGATTTTAAAATGAATTCTAAACTGGACAGGGAGCCAGTGCAGGGAGTATAGGACAGGTGTTATGTGCTCATGTTTACGACTGTTAGTTAGCAGTCGGGCAGCAGCATTTTGCACAAGCTGCAAACGGTGAAGTCCGGTTTGGTTAATTCCCAGAGCGCATTGCAGTAGTCTATGCGGGAGCTAATAAAAGCATGAATGGCTTTCTCCAGATCAGCTCGACTTAAAAAGGGTTTAACCTTTGAAAGGAGGCGAAGCTGAAAAAAGCTTGCCTTAACCACAGAATCTATTTGTTTTTCAAATTTTAGACTGCTGTCTAGTTTTACCCCCAGATTTTTGACAACGTGATTAAGATGGGGGGCCAAAGCAAAAGGACCAGGAGCTAATACACTGGGCAGGTCGGAAGTGCCAAACACAATACATTCAGTTTTGTCCTCATTCAAACAGAGGAAATTCTGGGACAGCCACAGTTTAATGTCCTCTTAGCATCTGTTGATGGACTGAAGACTATTGGGACAAGCAGGGACAACCGGAAGGTAAACCTGCAGGTCGTCTGCGTACAGATGAAAGGACATATTGTGCTTTGAAATAACTGCACCTAACGGCAACAAATACAAGGAAAATAAAACAGGGCCCAAAATGGAACCTTGTGGCACTCCAGAGGTCAAGGGGGCCGAGGAGGAGGAGAAGTCAGCAATCCTAACAGAAAAAGTCCTCTCTGTTAAATACGACCTAAACCACTGCAGCACAGGTCCCTGAAGCCCAACCTGTTGTTCCAGGCGTGTCAGGAGGACTGAGTGGTCCACAGTGTCAAACGCTGCAGTAAGATCCAGCATTATGAGCAGCACTGGCTTCTTCTCATCAAGGGACAAGAGAATGTCGTTTTGTACTTTGAGAAGAGCGGACTCAGTGCTGTGTCGTGTCCTGAAGCCAGACTGAAACTTTTCAAAGATCTGATTGTTCTCCAGAAAAGACTGCAACTGTAAGAAAACTATCTTTTCCAAAACCTTCGACAGAAAAGGTAAATGGGACACAGGTCTAAAATTTGACAAAACAGTTGGATCAAGGTTGGGTTTTTTTAGCAGAGGCCTGACAACTGCGTGCTTGAATACAGTTGGTACAGAACCTGAACTCAGGCAGCTGTTTATAAATGAGAGGAGGCATGGGCCCACTGTGTTAAAAACCTGTTTAAGTATTTTAGATGGTATAATGTCCAGAGGACAGTTGGTTGGTCTCAGCCTCTGGACCACCTCAGAGAGGAGAGAGAGTGATACTGGCTCAAACACATTAAACACAGAGAGTACAGGGGAAGAGCACAAGTCAAAACTGTTAGACATGTTCTTAATGCTCTGTTTAACAGAGGCTACTTTATCAACAAAATAATGGAGGAAATCATTACATGTTGATGTTGAGGCCTGCTGTAGAGCATCACTAGATGGATTTATTACAGACTGAATTGTATTGAATAGCGCTCTAGGACGATTAGAGCTGGTGGAAATAACATTAGACAGATACTGACATTTAGATGCTTTGACAGCATTTTGATATTCAGTAAGACTGTCTCTCAATATACCCAGTGAAACATGCAGCTTGTCCTTTTTCCACTTGCGCTCGGCCTGCCTGCACCTCCGTCTAAGGGCACGGGTGGTGTCATTAAGCCAAGGCTCTAGTTGAGTCCTGACAGCTCTGCATCTGAGTGGAGCAATGATGTTAAAAATCTCTGAGCAGGTGGAGTTGAAGGAGGAGATGAATACTTCTGTGCAGAGTGGGAAGACCATTTCGTCCTGAGAGTAAAGACTGGTGTTCATAAAGGCAGCAGCAAATTCTCCAGCTGTGGTGGAAGTGATGATCCGGCGGTGAACGGCTGGAGTAAGGGATTTTGCTGCAGGGACAGGGCCTTTAAATTCAAACATAACAGGATGGTGGTCTGAAATGCAAATGTAACTTATTTCTGAGATTAATACAGTGAGTCCATGAGAGATGATCAGGTCCAATGTGTGACCGTGCTGGTGTGTGGGAGCGTTCACTGACTGTGTCAGATCCAAAGAGACCAGAAGGCTCTGAAAGTCATTGGACAGTTGACTTGATGGGCAGCAAACATGAATATTGAAATCACCACAGATTAATAAACTGTCGTATTGTGTTCGTAATTCCCCAAGTAACTCAGAGAACTCCGGAATAAAATCCTTATTATATTTTGGAGGTCGGTAGACAACAGCACACAGTAGAGGACATGCAAATGGAGCCAAGAATAGCTGAAGCTCAAAGCTACTATAGTTCTTAGCTGGAAGCAGACGACAGTTCAAGTGTTGTTTGAAGACAGAAGCCAGACCACCACCACGACTGGACCCTCGCGGTGTACTCAGGAAAGAATAGCCGGGAGGGAGGAGCTCCGAGAAAGCGTTGTTATCACCTGGTTTTAGCCAGGTCTCCGTGAGCATGAGAAAATCCAGGTCGTGAGTGGAAATCAAGTTGTTTAGGATGAAGGTCTTGTTTGTGAGCGATCGAGTGTTAATCAAAGCTGCGTGCACCGACCTACAGTTCACCGACTGCAGAGCGGCAGGATTGAGCGGGCGGAGATTCCCTCGCACGCAGCCCCGCACCTGAATCCTCACCGGCCGGCAACACGGAAGCAAACACCCAGCGTCAGGGAGAGCTGGTCGGAGCCACCGATAGCTGAACTCCAAGGAGCGGCGCAGGTCAAATTTTCCGCACACCGTGGATTTTCCATTCAGCGAACAGCCAGAAACATCCGTACATATTGAAGCCAGGTAAGCCTTGAGTCTTACGAGCACCCCTCCTCTTTTCCCGCGTCTCCGCTTCTTGTTGCGAGGCAACGTGCGGAAAGGACGCCACAGATAGGCTGGCACAGCGGCTAGCAGAGGCGGCGGCGTTTTTGAATGTCCATATTTAACAATATCAGTCAGATTGTTCACCGTATCCCGTATTTTTAGCAGGGTCAGGCGTTCATACACCAATAGCGATGACACATTATTAATGACACACAGGATAAGTACAAGAATTAGCAGAAAAGTCAAGAGACGTGGAAGGCAGGCCATACACAGCGGCGCCATCTTGAGTCAATCTCAACGATCCTGGTTTAGTCCTGGTTTAGTCCTGGTTTAGTCCTGGTTTAGTCCTGGTTTGGTCCTGATTTAGACCTGGTTTAGACCTGGTTTAGACCTGGTTTAGTCCTGGTTTAGACCTGGTTTAGACCTGGTTTAGACATGATTTAGACCTGATTTAGACCTAATTTAGACCTGGTTTAGACCTGGTTTAGACCTGGTTTAGACCTGATTTAGAACTGGTTTAGACCTGGTTTAGACCTGATTTAGAACTGGTTTAGACCCGGTTTAGACCCGGTTTAGACCTGGTTTAGTCCTGGTTTAGTCTTGGTTTAGACCTGGTTTAGACCTGGTTTAGTCCTGGTTTAGACCTGGTTTAGTCCTGGTTTAGACCTGGTTTAGACCTGGTTTAGTCCTGGTTTAGACCTGGTTTAGACCTGATTTAGACATGATTTAGACCTGATTTAGACCTGATTTAGAACTGGTTTAGACCCGGTTTAGACCTGGTTTAGTCCTGGTTTAGCCCTGGTTTAGTCCTGATTTAGACCTGGTTTAGTCCTGGTATAGACCTGGTTTAGACCTGGTTTAGTCCTGGTTTAGACCTGATTTAGACCCGGTTTAGACCTGATTTAGACCTGGTTTAGACCTGGTTTAGACCTGGTTTAGACCTGGTTTAGACCTGGTTTAGACCTGGTTTAGACCTGATGTGATGAGTTTTTGTTGTTTTTGTTTCATCGTGTGTAAAATGCGTTCAGTGAGATCATTTTTTCCTGAAGAAAAAGGATTTTCAGTGTTTTAAAAAAGAGTCACAGTTTTCCCAGCCTGTCCATAATACTTCCAGATATTATTTTACAAAACATTTCTTCTCCTGTCATTTCTGATCTGTTTGCATCAATAAATCTTTAAATCTTTTACAGGGTTTAAAATCCTGTGTGAGTCAAAATAAAGACTGTGATTTCTGTTCATCTGCAGTTTCCTCTGATCTAAAAACACCCAGGAGCGTCTTTTACCGCCTCGGCCTCTGTCAAATGTTGAAAATGTAAATGCGAGTGTCTGTTTTTTATTCATGGCCTCACAGTCGTCTCCTAAAGGCAGGTTATAAAGCCTCAGAGGAACGTCGTTGAACAGCCGCTGGAGCCGGAGATGTGTGCGACGTGAGAGACCCACGGGAGCTCGGCCAAATAACACACGCCGCTGTGTTTACTGACGGAGAAGTCGTGCTGAGAGCCTCCAGAGATGTATTTCAGGGGGATTTTATTGAGACTGGAAAATACAGCCGAATCCAGAGTCTTACAATAATCTCAGTTTTAACAGAGGTTTAAGTGGAATACCAACGATGGCCATGGATGGCATTTAAATTGCGTTTTTCAAAGCTCTCAAATTATTCATTCACTCCACAGTCACACACTGGAGGTGGCAATGTGGCAGCCATCTTGTGCATACACTCTCCAAACGTTCTCACAGCATCCACAGACACTGGAGGGTTAAGTGTGTTGCCCAAGGACACAATGACAGGGTGAACAAGGAAGAGTGGGAATCAAACTGCCAACCTTATGTTTATAGGACGACCGCTCTACCACCTGAGCCACTGAGGAGAAAGTCCAGAACGAGAATTTATACTTGGTCGGAATTTAAAACTGCTCCAATGGCCTGAATATATTCCACCAAGGGCAATTTTAACGAGCTTTTTAAAACTTTATTACCAAAAAAAAAAAAAAAATACATAAACTGAAGACATTTAGACTTTTCCACATTTAGACTTTTCCACAAAGGGCCCGTAACAACAACGTTACAACACGAGCCACATTTACATGGAGCTGCCCACAATGATGTAGTACCTATGCCAGACCAGTAGGGGGTAGGTTTCTTCAGTAGAGACGTATCTGTGAGTCGGGCATCGACTTCACAGTTTTCACAAAACACCTCAAAAGATTTCATAGAGTGTGGACGAGAGAGAAATGTGTGAATACAACAGGTACGAGATTAAAAATGCTTATTTAAATGTGTTTAATTGTTGGAGCACATCGTCGCCTGTGCTTTTCTGAGTCCCTGCTTTAACCCTGTGTGTCCTGCTGCGGGACATCCCAAACAACCTCTGGGTCAAACCTGTCTTAAAGCTCTTTCTTCTCAGCAGAGGGTTTTCGCTCGGTGTTTCGTGCTCTGAGCAGGTGCAGGCGTTTTTAAAGACCTCTTTTATCCTCAGCTCCATCAAAAGGGATCACTGCCGTCTGTGTGTCTCAGTTGTTGGAGTTTGTGAAGCAGATTAAAGCAGAGGTTACAGCAGCGAGGATCTCCTGCAGCGATGTTGAGGCTGCTTTTGGATCCAACAAGAGCAAAGAGGGGGAAGTTCGAGGGGGTTTCCAGTGGATCTTTAAAGAGAGAGGCCTTTAGCTGTGGTTACAACCTGCTGTGGACTACCTTTGTTCTAATAAGCTATAAAAATGTTTGCGTTTTGGCTGGTGAGCCTCCACAGATTTACAAATACATGTTCCTGATAAAAGTGTGTTTACAACTGCTTTTCTTTAATATTTAATTTCATCATTCTTTACACACAGTAAGAAACATTTGAAAAACAACCATTATTTTCCACCAGCAGCAGGACCTGAACCCTAATATGTCCCATCAGAGACCCACCTGAGACCTGCTGATTCAGTTCCAGTCCCCTTTTCTCCTCTTCTAGAAAAAACACCTTATGAAATGGAAGTTCTGAAGAAACCAACTGGTCGTCTGAGTTTGTGGATGTGCTGTTGATGAAGGGGCTGTTATTTTGACAGCTGTGAAGAAAGGGCACAAAGAATGATTAAATGATCTGATTGGACGAGACCGGCCCAGGACCAGGAAGTGCCAAAAGAATCTTTTAATGATTGATTTAAAACTGAGAAGCTACCGAGCAGGAAACCTGTTATACTTTATACATTTATTATTGTTTATGCGAGTCATATTTTGAATTTCTTAATCTTAATGGGGCGCCCCCTGTTGGTCAGTCACTGCTGCTGCTGTCAAAAGAAGAACAAGTGTGTACTAAACTAGTTTACAGATAGGTCTAGTTTAAGAGTGTGTGATAAAGTGAATAAACTAGTGCCAATTATTCAGCCGTTGGACTTTAGTCTGAGTAATATCCAAGTAAAAACATAAAAACATAATTTATTCTTTTAATCGGGACAGTGTTTTCTCCTGAAAGCCCAGAGTGTGCTCTGGTGGCCCAGTTCTGATGCAGTCTGTTTATTATTCATCGCAGACAGATCCCTGTTCATTACGCTGCTGTGTCAGGGCTGACTTCCACGTCCCAGTCGTCTGTCATGTGTCTGCTCCGCTCTGGTCTCACCACAGACAGAGTCAGCTCATTATCCTCACTCAGACATGACGCAGTCCCATCTGCAGCTGCTGCGAACAAACGTCTGTAAACACACAGCTCCTCCTCGTTTATTCTGCCGGACTGGGAATTAACATGCTTTATGATGAGCTGTGCTAATGTAATGTACCACAGGTGTTCTCAGACGTGAGGCTGGGTTACGGTTGTTGTGATTATTGATTGACTTTCCAAACATACCTGTGTTTCCCGTCAGTGTGCACGATGTCATGACAAACATACTGTTCATACTCATAATTAAACATTACTTAGCTCTTTAAGGCTGTCTCCACAAGGTTTCTGTTCCATTCACCGTCACCATTGTGCTCCAAAAAAAAATTATCTCTTTCAAAAATATGACTTTATAAGACGCCTTTTCCCACTTGTTCCCAACTGTTCTCACTGTACATGTTCATTTATTTTTCACATTTTTCACGTACATTTTCTTTTTCTTTTCCTGAAACTGGCATTACTCGTTATAATGTCTCGAACGTAGTTAGATAATGTCTCACGAGTCTGTCGACGGCCGTCCTCCCAGAGCTGAGGTCTCCTCCAGGTTTATGTTCAACGTGGGACATTGTCGGGTTGTTCTGTGAACTAAACCTAAACTAAACCTGCTCTGATTGTAAAGTGTCATGCAACAAAAATGTACACCTGTGGTTCACGCTCTGTGTCCAAACAGTGTCTCGTGTCCGTAAAGATGCAGCGGCTTTGGATTTGATCATAATACAATCCGTGTACTTTCTATTACAAATTAAAAGCACTGTAACTGTGGAACAAATAGTTTTCTTGTTGCATAACCATAGCTTCTGCCTCTTACAAGAAGAACTACAGGAGCCTCTACACATCAAGACTTCAGAAGAACTAAACTCTGCTTCCTCTTCATTTAGTCGGAGCAGGTTAGAGCTCACAGCTGACATTAACACTGGACACTGTAGAGTGACACAATGCACAGTGTCAGTCTCGGAGTCAAACCTGAGGTGGACACGTCCCGAGGTTGTCACAGCGACAGTAAAAACAAACTCAGAGTGACTCCTGGTTTTACAGTGACACACCTCCACATTAGTGTGATCAGGTCTGAGCAGGTCGGAGACTCTGGGGACGATCGTAGAGTTAAACCTGCAGCGTGAACAGGTCTGAACACGCTCTAGAGACACATTACACTCGACAGGTTTCATCTGAAGAGTCATGCTTTTTAGATCCAAGATGAAACGCTGACAGACAGAGTTTTACAGAAAAGTCTAACGAGGAATGACTCAGAAACTACAAAGAACCGACGGAACACTTCATAAACAGAACATTAGTTTATGTCAAGTGGGAACTGAGTTTTATTAACCCTGGTGTAGTTTCTACCCAAGCCTTGGCTTAATGTTGAATTGTAGTCCGTGTTTGAGCTCAGGTTACTGCTTTTATTTCTACAAACATTAAAAACAACTGCTCACTTTAAACTGGCTGTGAGCGCGCTTATGAAGAAGAAATAGTTAAGATGTTTGTCATGAGGAACAGTCCAACATCAAAGTGTGAGCAAATATTACAGGCCATTTCAGAACTGATCATGTCAGGTCAGCCCCCACCAGCCTGACTCCACTCACACTCGGCTTGAACTTCTGTTGGTGACCCGGACTTGGACTCGTCTCTAAAGCGAGGTTTAGTCCAGTGTCCTGTAGAAACAGAGCTGTACAGGACCTTCAGCTTTAACCCTGCGTGGGTTTTCAGTTTCACAAAGCAGCTTCACTTTCTGTCCAGGGAGATCTTTGTGGGAACTTACACTAAAACTACTCAGGAGCAGGTTAAGTT
Source organism: Neodontobutis hainanensis (assembly GCA_024349245.1). Taxonomy (NCBI): domain Eukaryota; kingdom Metazoa; phylum Chordata; class Actinopteri; order Gobiiformes; family Odontobutidae; genus Neodontobutis; species Neodontobutis hainanensis. Next base: position 117,670 of record JALDNG010000120.1, on the reverse strand, counting down.
CCAGATAAACGATAGAAACACAGCTCAGTGACCAATCAGGGACGAGGACAGTGAGACGCCAAACATTATGATCAGGATGGGTTTAATTGTTTCTACGTGTTCGTCATTCAGTCTATTGTGTCGCGTGGTCGTTTAGTCCCGACTTGGTCTGTCTCACGTGAAGTGCTCTCAGCTCCAAAGAGAAACAAGGGCTTATCTTAACAAGTGTTTAAGATGTTAGGGTTTGTCCCGTGATATATAATTATAATATAATTGTGGTTTTGGTCCTGTCTCTCTTAAATCCTGATTTATCCGTGTCTCACTCCTGGTTTAATCTTGGTTTATTTCCTTTTCCAATATTAAAACACTCCTCAAATGTGAAGTAAAAGCATTGTTTAAAGACAGTTGCATGAATCCACTCTCAGTAAATGCAGCTACATTTACCACGTCCTCGTTACTCTTTCATTTGCAGCAGTCTTCTCGCCTCAGACGTGAATAAACGACTCCTGTTGTAGTGTATCTCACAGACGGACTCCCACTGACAGTAAATGTATGCTAATTTATTGAGGATATAAATAACTACGGCACATCAACAACACACTGTTTCATTTCTACGTTCCTCTTCAGTTTTACCACACTAGTGTTTATCTGAAAAACGTTTTATTTCACGTTGTATTTTACACAAATGTATTTATGAAGCTAAAGATCAGACCAAAGCTAACAAGATCTCCTTTTTTCTACATATTTTTCATAAATGTGCAAGATAAAGAATGAAAGGAGACTATTGCCTTCGTGCTGTGTTACTGGTGGAGCATAAATGGGACAAAAGGCTGACTAAAAGAGAGTCATGTCGCGACTCACCTGCAGAGCTTAAGTTCACTTTGCAGCTGGATTTCTCACGAGTTTACATCCACAAAGACCAGTGTGTCGCTCAGACGGATAACCTGTAGCTTTAAATGCTAATACACTCGGCTAGTTAGCGTGATTCATTTTTAGACATATAAACCGTAATACTCTAACTTTAGTTAAAAACACTTAGACACAACAAAGGAAAGACAAAGAAAAATGCATTCCTTTCAAAAGCACATGAACACACCATTCAACAAGCTTTTTGTTTTAAATGTTTTACACCCTGAGAGCACAAACCGACCAACAAACAGGATCGACAGTGTCGGTGTGATGACAATCAGAAAATGAGTTTACCTCTAAACACTCTTCATGTTTTTCTGTTTCTGTTAAGTTACAGAGCTGTGTCTGAATGTTAGGGTGAGACCCGGTTAGCGGCTGAGACACTGGAAGCACGGAGTTGGCATAGACCTCTGTTTTTATTTTTATTTTCCTTTCTTTTTCAATAAATATTCCAAAGTGCTAGGTGCAAAATTGCAGTGGAGGAAGGATGAGCTCAGGTCTCTCCAGCAGTCGACAATCAGACCAAGTGGAAGTAGCACAACAATAACAACTACATGGAACGATTGGATGCAGCTTAAATACTTCCCACTAATTGGATCAAACCAAACCCTACCCCACAGGTAAGTTCATTAACATTCACTTTCCCTAAAACAATGTTAATAAACTCCACAGCAATAAACCAAACAATAAACCATATTTAAGATCTAACACCATTTACAAACCCTAAAACCAAATACTTAGACTTCTTTAAAACCCCTTAATCATAAAACATCTCGATTCCCCTGCCGTGGTCTGGCCCGGAACCTTTTTAATGGTGGTTGTTCCCCGGGGACTCTGTTTCTGTTTTCTTCCAGGGTTGAGCACACACCAATGAATAGCTCCATGTCCACTGGATCCTCACCAAAAGACAATCAATAAATACATTTTAAAACCATCTTTGTGTGCAAATTCTTTTCTTGCTGGTATTTGCAAATTACAAATATTTAAAGTGCTCCAGTACAGTCTGTTCATTACACTGACCTTAATCAGAGTAAACCATAAAACAAGCAACAATATCAGACAATGGGCCACATTATATATAACACGCGATATAAAAATAAAGATGATGATTATTAATTATTATTATTATTATCCTGGTGTGTTAGTCCGAATTAGACGAAAATTAATGACTCAAATGAAGGTTGATTTTCAAATTAAAAGATTGTCATGTCCACCCACATCTTTGGTGAAGGATATATATTTATAGTAATTTTCTTTAACAAAGAGGACAAATGTTTGTTTTTTTATTTAAAGGGGATAAGTCACTTGTTTAGTCATGTTTTAGAGTTCTGGGTTTGCTCCAAGGTCGCGTCAGGAGCGTGGGCCTGCTTTAGACGTTGGTTTTTAGTGTGAGCAGTCCTGAGACAGACGCTGAAGCAGGAATTCAATCGGACAGTCTCCCGTCCACGCTCCGCAACACGAACCTGGGACACGTTCAGTGCATCGGACAGCGCTGTGGGCGGACGAGAGGAGCGCCATGTGCCAGCGCTCTGCCTCCGTCAGGACACATCCACCTCCAGAGTTAAACCTGCACAGGCCAAGAGAACATGTCCCAGAGTCATGTTCTGCTCCAGAGTTACGTCACATGGAGCACACATGAGTCAGCCTCTTCATTTTAGGGACATGACGAGTGAACCGCAGAATAGAACAAGATATCCTCCAGTCATCAGCTAAATGACTGTCGAAGATGTCACGTATCTCTCTGTTGAATGCTCCTTATTGTGACTGAATTCAGGACATTAGTGTTTCTACTGATATACTTCACTCCTGCTCTTTTTCATAAATGCATCTAAAAGCTTCTGGTCTGACCCGGTTGACCTCTTTTAACCCATGGACCCACCCTGACCCACTCAGCCGGACGAACTGTCCGTCTTTTTCTCTAAAGACAGAAGGTGTTGTCTTGTAACCTGTCCAGCCTCCTGATTCTTTTTCTATTCTAAACAAAGAATTAGTCCGGTCCTTGTTGATTTGAGTTCTTGATTTTCAAGAGAAAGAAAAAATTAGGGAAATTAAAGCTCCTCAACATACAACCAATCAGAATTTATGGATGGTACCAACATACACAGAAAAAAACGTCCTCTGGATCGACACAATATGAAAAACATGCATCCAATGAAAAAAAAAAAAACATTGCATAAAGCCCTTTTTTAGATAAACAGTAAATGATGGAGGGGACTTTATGACTGAAAGGGTGTCGGCCAAATTCAAAGACTTGTTTTGCCATTAAACTCAACTCTTGATATAACAAAACAAACACGACAGAAGAAAATTTATTATTTTTATTATTTGTTACATTTACCACTCGTTTTTACTTTCTGTGCATTTGTTAAAGATACTTTTTTTAATTGGGTTGCCGCAACCTTCTGGTACACACTGTACCTTTAAATTATAAACTAACATTAAAACTGAACATCTGAGTCCAGGATGTCAAACTCATGTTAGTTCAGACACAACCAGTACAATAATACCATAATAATTTGTTTTAGCTCAAAGAAGAACGGTTACATTATAATGCTGCATCACTGAGCTCTCACAGATAACGGTAAAACACAGACTGTTCACACCAAACACAGGTTTTCGTTCTCCTCAATGAAAAAACTGCACTTGGTGTCCACTTTTCTTCTTTTTGACAGAGGTTTGGGTAATGAGGTGCCACAGAGGGTTATTTCAAAAGCAAAAGAGTATTTGCAAAGCTGTCATACCCTGTTCAGTTCTGGTCTCTCACATAAACAGCAGTTCATTTCACTTAAAAAACTGCACTAAATGTCTTCTATAGTTTTACAAATTCCCGGACGGTTTTCTGGCGGGACGGATTTATCTTCATCAAACATAGTATTTTCAGAAAGGGCTGCAACAAGTGCACAGACCTCACCTCAGACCCCTGCCTGACACGTATTTTATGCAGATAAAACGTCAAATAAACAAAAACCCACACATTTGTTCTCGTACAACTCATATTTTAGCCGACAGTCGGGCATATCTACTTTAGGTTTATTAACCACACTTTTGTAAAACTCTCGTGTCTCCGTCTCTTTCGCAGTTAAGACTAAAGCTAATGCTAATGCTCCTAATGCTATGGCTGCTCATTATATATCCGTTTAAATTCCAGTTTTCTGAACTGTGGACAGTTTGTGGAGCACAGCCTGATCCCACGTGACCCATCGTTGGAGATGTATTACACAGACTCATTATCAGTATTGTTTTGTTTGGTTTATTGCGGTTATATTCTTCTTCTCATCACTTGTTTGCTCTCCGTCGTCCAATTGAATCATCTAATGTCAGCCCCTGAACGGGATGTTCCTTCAGAGAACAGTAAAGGTAATCGTATGTGTTTGTTTCCTGCCACGAGTCAAAGCAGGAGGCCCTCAGCAGCGTTTACACGACTCTCACAGGCGACGGTTTAAACGACAAATATATAAAGCAAGCCTGTTGTTCTTCTGCCGTCAGCACAAAGAGATGGATTTAGAGACGGTTAAATCCCTTTGACAGGAAATGCTCACAGTAATGACATGATTCAGTCAGGTTTTTCTCCTGGACTGAACCAAAACCAACCCTTGGAGTAAAACAGGTTGAAACAAAGAAAGGACTAATCAGTATTAACCTTTGACTGAACCGAGACCAAACATGGACTTGAGCTAGGACTAGAGTAGGATTTCATACGCACCTGTTCAGAACTAACTCTTGGACAAAATCAGGACAAAACCCAGGAACTGAATAAAGACTAAACTTTTGATTAAACTTAGAATTTAACCTTTGCAAAACCTACAAATAAATCAGGACTAAACCAATACAAACCTAGGACTACATACAACTTGCATTAAATCAGAACCAAACCAGGATTTAATTTACACAACTTATCTGAGATAAAACCAGGACTAAAGCTAAACCAGACTAAACCCAGGACCAAATGAAGACAATAGCAGGATTAAAACAGGATTCTGTCGGCCCAGATTTAGCACTGAACCTAAACTAAACCGGGACCAGCCCAGGACTAACCCTCAGACTAAAGTCCTGAGGTATTTTCCTTTTGCCTCGATGCCACCAGCAGCAGCAGAAGATCAGCTCCAGACCGGCAGCTGTCTGCGGCTGAATGTGCAGTGACCCCTGCTTTTGTAATGAACCACATGAGCCCGAACACAAAGTGGAGGAATGTGGGGGACAACAGCAGCAGACGGGACAGGAGCCCAGCCTGACGCCCTGGCCTTCTGTTGTTTTGTGATAAAGGCTAAAGGCTGCGACGGGAGGAAGGCCACAGCGACAGGAGGCAACATTAAAGTCAGAGAATGGGTTTAATTGGCTTCACTGGAGAAAAGGAGGGACTGATGGAGGGACTGATGGAGGGACTGACGGAGGGACTGATAAAGGGACTGATGGAGGGACTGATAAAGAGACTGATGGAGGGACTGATAAAGGGACTGATAAAGGGACTGATGGAGGGACTGATGGAGGGACTGATGGAGGGACTGATGGAGGGACTGATAAAGGGACTGATGGAGGGACTGATAAAGGGACTGATGGAGGGACTGATAAAGGGACTGATAAAGGGACTGATGGAGGGACTGATGGAGGGACTGACGGAGGGACTGATAAAGGGACTGATGGAGGGACTGATGGAGGGACTGATGGAGGGACTGATGGAGGGACTGACGGAGGGACTGATAAAGGGACTGATGGAGGGACTGATAAAGGGACTGATGGAGGGACTGATGGAGGGACTGATGGAGGGACTGATAAAGAGACTGATGGAGGGACTGATGGAGGGACTGATAAAGGGACTGATGGAGGGACTGATAAAGGGACTGATGGAGGGACTGATGGAGGGACTGATAAAGGGACTGACGGAGGGACTGACGGAGGGACTGACGGAGGGACTGACGGAGGGACTGATGGAGGGACTGATAAAGGGACTGACGGAGGGACTGATGGAGGGACTGATAAAGGGACTGATGGAGGGACTGATGGAGGGACTGATAAAGGGACTGATGGAGGGACTGATGGAGGGACTGACGGAGGGACTGATAAAGGGACTGATAAAGGGACTGATGGAGGGACTGATGGAGGGACTGATGGAGGGACTGATAAAGGGACTGATAAAGGGACTGATGGAGGGACTGACGGAGGGACTGATGGAGGGACTGACGGAGGGACTGATAAAGGGACTGATAAAGGGACTGATGGAGGGACTGATGGAGGGACTGATGGAGGGACTGATAAAGGGACTGATGGAGGGACTGACGGAGGGACTGACGGAGGGACTGATGGAGGGACTGATGGAGGGACTGATGGAGGGACTGATGGAGGGACTGATAAAGGGACTGATGGAGGGACTGACGGAGGGACTGATAAAGGGACTGATGGAGGGACTGATGGAGGGACTGATGGAGGGACTGATAAAGGGACTGATAAAGGGACTGATGGAGGGACTGATGGAGGGACTGATGGAGGGACTGATGGAGGGACTGATAAAGGGACTGATGGAGGGACTGATGGAGGGACTGATGGAGGGACTGATGGAGGGACTGATAAAGGGACTGATGGAGGGACTGATGGAGGGAATGATGGAGGGACTGATAAAGGGACTGATGGAGGGACTGATGGAGGGACTGATGGAGGGACTGACGGAGGGACTGACGGAGGGACTGATGGAGGGACTGATGGAGGGACTGATAAAGGGACTGATGGAGGGACTGATGGACGGGGCAGGTGTCAGTCAGTGCATTTACATGAATTTAGAAGAGTTTAAACTATTGCCTTACTTTGACTAACCAGGAATAAATAAGGACTAATCAGTACTTAACCTAAGATTTAGTTAAATTACATTGGACTAAATTAAATCTAAACTAAAGACTAAACATTGGGCTTAACTTAGAACTGAACCTAAACTAATCTTTGCAGTTAAACAAGACCAATCAGGAATAAACAAGGACCAAATATAGACTACACTTTTGATTAAACTTAAAATTAAACTTGTGCAGAACCTAAGAATAAATCAGGACTAAACCAATACAAACCAAGGACTATATCAAAATAAACCTTGAGATTGATCCTGTGTGGTCTTTCATTGAAGTTACCATGTTCTTCTCTGGCTCAGGTGGGTTTTCTCCAGGTGCACCGGTTTCCCCCACCGACCTGAAAAAAACATGCACTCTACAGACTCCTCAGCACCAAGACCAAGAAACTGCCTCAAAACTTGACTGTTTTACAATGTTTAAAAAGACCACAGGAATAAAATACAGCTGTTGTAGTGGAGTTAATTCATGTTTTTCCTGAATATTTCCTGAATATATCATTGTGTTTAGATCACAGTGTCATTCCTTAATAGATTTTAACATTACAATTACTGAGGTTCTTAACACTCCCTTAACACAAATTTATCTCTAAAGAGACAAATAAAGAATCCTTTAACATAAAAAACATTTAGTATTTGATAAAAAAAAATAACTAAGTACAACAAATTTAAATAAATATGAGTGAAGGTTAAAGTATATATTATAACAAATATTGTATATTATTGCCTTGTTTAAAATGTATTGAGCTGTTGCTATTGAGGGACAATTATTTAAAATTTAAAATGAGCTGTACTTTCCAATTCTCTGCACAGCCTCAGTTGTATTCTTTGTCTGCATTGTGTCCATTAAAAGGAATAAATAAATATGAGCAGTTATTCTTAAAACTGACAGAAGCAGATGCTGAGATCGAGGCCAGATGGAGTTTTGACTGAAGGCACGATCGCCATCCTTCCTTCATCCTTCCTTCATCCTTCCTTCATCCTTCCTTCATCCTTCCTTCATCCTTCCTTCATCCTTCCTTCATCCTTCCTTCATCCTTCCTTCATCCTTCCTTCATTCTTCCTTCATCCTTCCTTCATCCTTCCTTCATCCTTCCTTCACCCTTTTCCTGTTGTTGTCCGTGTGTCGCCTTCTGCCCAAAGACGAGGCCCAGCCGGAGCCCGACAGATGTGGCAGTTTAACACGAGGCGGACAATGGGACGCACAGAGCAGGGGGCCGTGGGCAGAGCGACCGCTGACCAGAACCATGTGACTTCTGACCCACACACTTCGCGCAAACACAAAGACAACAACATGACATTAAAAAAAAAACAGCATTGTCATTGAAAAGAGTATTTGTTTTGGTCAGTCGCAGCAGCTGCAGAGAATTAATGTGTCCCAAAATTCAATGGAGAAAAATGTCCCTCCAGGCGGCAGCTTTGGGACTGTAGACCTTAGAGACACCTTTGACAGAAGAAAGAGAGAACTTAAAGGCTTTGTGGGTTTTGTTCAAATCAATAGAAAGACCTCATTGTTTTACTGTTCTATTTTAAATGCTTTTTGTTTTTTACATTTTTGAGCATGTTGTGTTTTCATGTTTTCTTTTTCATGTTTAATAGTAATAATAGACAAGAGTTTCTATTACATCCACTGCTCGATGCCTCAGTTTAATGTGTTAAAGTTTAATGGATTATTAAATTAATGGAACACGGTCAATGCACTCTATGACTGTTAAGTTTCCAGTCCCAGATGCTAAAGTCTTCACTACTTGTGCTAAATGTAAGACTTATCCAGAACTAAATCTAGAACTAAATACAAACAAAAGCTACAATTAGACATAGATTTATAACCCCTTTGCATAACTCTTATTCAGTAGAGACTAATGTTTTTAAATTCTCAAGTGCATTTAATACAATCCAGCCTCCCATCCTTAGAGACAAACATGGCTCCTGTCTGCACTGAGTGGAGCTCACACTACCTGGAAGAGCGACCACAGTATGTCCGACTGAGAACTGCTGTCAATGGAACTAAACATCGGAGTTCCCCAAAAAACAGTACTGTCCCCATTCCTCTTCACGTATAAACATCTGACTTTCATACGGATCTACATCTCGCCACATCCCACAATAAGTCAGATGATACGTCTGGGGATATGGGATAAGGGGGTTTAGAACTTGGAGTAGGTGCAATGGGCTCCCCCTTAATACATCCCAAATATCTGGGTCTCCATCTCAATAACACACTGGACCTGTCTGTGCAAGCTACTGCAGCCGATAATAAAGCTCTGAATGATACACTGCACCTTTTTTAACCAAGAATATATAAGTTTGGTTACGTAGGGCTGCTTTAACAACTAAATCAGGACTAATCCAGTTCTAAACCTATAGAAGTAAATCTAAATTAAACCTAAAATCAAGCTTGGACTAAACCGAGAATTAAACAAGCTCTAGGTCTAAACCAGAACTAAACCAGAATTGAACCAAAGACCATACCTTGAACTGAACCTGTAGAAAAAAACAAGATAAACCCCAAGATAAAACCCTATAACTAAACCAGGACCAGACCTTTTTGTCGAGCGTTTATGGCCCTCTGTATCTTCACAGAATCGACTTTATCGTCCTTTATCATCCAGCAGCACATTTGTGAAGAGCTACTCTGTGAGAAATGTAAGAACAAAGCCCAGTCTGGAATATTGTTGAGAAATATTACAGTTCTGTCTTTCATCCACCTTCCTTTTCTCTGTGGCTCAATTAGTGTTGGGCGTCGGCGAGCGAGACCACGTCGAGCATCCAAATGGACGGAAATGGAAGCTGTTGAGGCTTTAATGGAAGAAAAATGCTGAGTCATGTTTTGTGGCGAGGCGTTCTGACCTAGTTCTCACTCACTTTACGTTTTCCGTCGCCTTTTATTCATTTGAAGCAGCGCTGGAGCATTCTCAGAGAAGCTTTTATTAAAACAGAATAAAACATAGAGATGTAAGTGCAATGGGAAAGTGCAGGCTGAACACGCTTCCATTTAGCCGGGTTTTAAAAGGTTCTTCTAAAATTCTGCAGTGGAAAATACAGTGATATAAAATAACAACGGCAGAAGTTGGTTTGATTAAACCAGACATGTTCAAAGTCCAGCCCGAGGGCCAATCAAGGCTCAAGGTGAGACTTTATGTGGCCTTCAGCTTCAGAAATAAAAGGTATTGTTTATGGCCCCAGCATTAGGACACAAAACATCTTCAAATCCAACTAAGACCTGTTCAAATCCAACTAAAACCTGTTCAAATACACCTAAAACCTGTTCAAATCCAACTAAAACCTGTTCAAATACACCTAAAACCTGTTCAAATCCAAATAAAACCTGTTCAAATCCATCCAAAACCTGTTCAAATCCAAATAAAACCTGTTCAAATCCAAATAAAACCTATTCAAATTCAACTAAAACCTGTTCAAATACACCTAAAACCTGTTCAAATCCAACTAAAACATGTTCAAATCCAAATAAAACCTGTTCAAATCCATCCAAAACCTGTTCAAATCCAACTAAAACCTGTTCAAATTCAACTAAAACCTGTTCAAATCCAACTAAAACATCTTCAAATCCAACTAAAACCTGTTCAAATTCAACTAAGACCTGTTCAAATTCAACTAAAACCTGTTCAAATCCAACTAAAACATCTTCAAATCCAACTAAAACCTGTTCAAATACACCTAAACCTGTTCAAATCCATCCAAAACCTGTTCAAATCTATTTAAAACCTGATAAAATCCATCCAAAACCTGTTCAAATCCACTTGAAACATGATTAAATCCATCTAAAACCTGTTCAAATCCATTTGAAACCTGATTAAATCCATCTAAAACCTATACTGAAAAATATGCCTTTTTACAAACACTTTGGACAGCCCTGATTTAAAGGACAATTTGACCTCAAATATTATGCACGTTCTTTCTATTTTTTCTGTCGTCATTGATTAAATGTTGATTTGGTGTTGTTTTTGGGGAATCCTACAACAGCACATCTCTGTGGCTAAAGTTTAAAAAAGATCCGATAAACTTTTGACTGTTTGTGCTGGAGCTATGTGCGGCTGACAGAATATCAGCTCTGTTCACGGTTTCCTCTGGAGAAATGTAGCCCCCCCCGAGTGGAATTACACACTGACATCCTCCAGCTCTTCCATTCCCTCAGTGTTTTTGTGGGATTCAGAAAACGCTGGGTGCAAAAAGGCAGAGCGGGTTCGTCACAGATGGCACCCGGCGCCGGAGAACACCATGCTCGGCCGAGGAAGCGTCAAATTGAATTTGTCGGAGAAAACCGGTGTGGAGTTAGGTGCTGTCAGCTCTGTCTCTCACAAAGTGGAGTGGAAGCAACAAAACGCACCGTAAAAACTGAACTTTGGAGTGTCATACTTTTTACTAAACTCTGCAAAAGGTTCTGAAGAGGCTCCTGTAGCTCTGGGGAAACTGAGCAGATGTCAGTCAGCTGAAAGTTTAGGGATGAAGTTAAGTCACTGATGATTTCATGATTTACAAGCCCATAGTTGTTGCGGCAGGTGTTTGTTTTCACCTGTGTTGGAGAATTGTTTTTTTGTCAAGGCAGTAGTTAAATACCATTCACCACAGACTCGAGAAAGTCTTCCTTCTACTGTTTATTCAGTGTACTCCAGTGTTTAACTTATCTCTAATCATTCTGACCCTCACCTGACTGATCCTTGCACAGATAACTCGACTCCTGGCCTTGTCTCGAGGATTTCTAACATGTTCCATTCGTAGTTGAGTGTTGAGTGTCCCCAGCTTGTCACGTCCCGCCCTCTTGGTCCGTTGTAGTTAGTCTGTCCATGTATTTTATCTTGTTTCCTGTGTCTTATTTTGAAGTCTAGTTTCTTGATTGACTTCGTGCCCTTGTGTGTTTCCCTCCACTGTGATTACCTGCTCCGCCCCTAATGTGTTCCACCTGTACCTCGTTGTCTGTGTTTTCCTCTGTCCTGCACCAGATTGTCTCGAGCCTTGTGTGAGCGCTCCGGCCAAGTCCTCCTGGTTCCTGTACCGGTCTTCTCGTGTCTTCTGACCTCACTTATTGGATTGTGCTGTTGTACCTCTGCCTCGGAATAAACCCTGTTAAACATCTTCCTTGTGGGGGCTGCAGTGGGAGTCATTTGCCTTTTACACAGGCTCCTCCCACCTTTAAAGCCACCTGCTAAATTCTTTTTAAAACTGTCAACAGGATAGAGTCTTTTATTTTAAAAATGCATTCATTTATTCTGGCACAAGTATCTTATGTAATATCACATTTTCTTTTTCTTTCAATAATTGTTCCTGTTTCATGAACTTTTTGATGTTTTTATCCAAATATCTAAGAATTACTCTTATTGGAATGTTTGATAAGAGATTGCGCTATTATCAAACCAAATATAAATTATTATAAACCACTTCTCAAAGGCAAGGTTTGTGCCACACGTCTTTGTCAATTTCCACAAACCTCTGTTAAAGCACCAAATACTGTTGGAATCTACAAAAGCCCCTTGAGTCAAACCTGTGATAAATCAGGTAACAAAGGCACAGTCGGCTCCGTTGTGTCGTTCTGACAATTTTGCTTTCAAAGAGTCCACAAATGAGGCTCTTAGCAGTAAAATGGAGCTGTGTTATCTGTGTTGAGCGAGTGGCACGCTCCGTTTCAGACAAAGAGGTGGAGGGAGCGGCTGTGGAGGAGAGAGGCAGATTAAACGGACCATTAGAGCAAAATGACTGCTGTGAAGAGGGATCACAAACAAACAGGGCCGTGATTATCGTCGGCGTGTTTACAGTGGATTATTGGCTCCTACTTAGCGCCGCGCCGTGATACAACTCGACCGATGAGAAGGGTTTACTGTGAACGGAGGACAACAGGTTTATTTAAGGCAATTCATTTCCACCTGATAAAACAAAGAAGCCAGTTTAACACAACATGATGCGTTTACAGTGCGTTTGCAGTCCTTAAAGGTGAACATTACAAGGCTCGCTGTGTTCATGTTATTTACTCAAATCCTCTAAGGTCACCAACAGTACGAACACAAACAGAGAAATCCCCACAAACTTAACGAAGAAGAGTGACTTTTCTCTTGAGCTGAAGGATTTCCTTGTTCTCACGTAGCCGTCTAGTCTAGTTTAGTTTTTTTATTCTTTGTTAGCGATCAAAGTATTTTAAAGCTCCACGAAGCACAGTACAGTTTTAACCTTGGCGTCATGCTTCTCTCGATGACAGTGTCATCAAAGGCTAATGTGTAATGCAGTGTTTAAATTTACCTGAGTTACCTTTGACAAACCTGGGCGCGATTTTTGCTCAGGTTATTTGCTCAATGTCACCCGTCACTCTCCTCTGTTTCCTGTTGGCCCACTGTCTACTTTCAAGTAAACACCAAAAAAAAATGAATAAATAAACCTAATCTTGACATTTGACAGAAACATATTCACACTTTACCTGATTCTTCTTCAGGTGAAAAGTGCGCAGGAGCCTGGTCTGAACATGCATTATATCATTTAAAAGCTTAGATTATCATCTTTAAAATGCCATATTTTTGGAGATACTGTTTTTAAATAATGGTAATGTTAATAGTCGAGACCTTCTTCTGTAAGCCTATGGTATGTTTCAATCCATGTCTCTCAAACGGAGATCTGTGCAGCCTTCTTTTTACATTTGCATTTATTCATTTAGCTTTTATCCAAAGACACTTACATTGTTCTACAGTAATTACCAGTGTTACAGCCACTGGAGGCAAGGTGGGTTAAGTGTCTTGCCCAAGGACACAACGACAGTATGAAATGTGGGAAGAGTGGGAATCGAACCGCCTACCTTCCGGTTGAAAGACAACTGCTCTACCCACTGAGCTACTGCCTCCCTCTCGATCTTTAAATCGAGAATCCAGACGAGGAAAAAATAATTTACCAGTTACATCTGTAATAAAACTGACAGGTTGAGTAAAAAATACAGAATGTTACCTTTACGAGCCCAGACCTTTACAAGTACTCCAAAGGGTTCAAGCTTTAGCTTTAATTTAATTGAAGTGTGCTATTTTCAGGCGTTTAACCCAGAATGATGATGAAAAGAACCTGAAGAACATTCAGTTTTGTGACGTCACCGACAGTCGAGTGGTTAATGTGTCGCCCATGTTTTTCTTTAGGCTCCAGCGCCCAAACAGAAGAAAACAGAAGTACTTCCTCATATTTACCGTCGTCTATAACCTCGAGAATCAAAGCCACAGTGAAAACAGCAGCTTCGACAGACGAAGGTGAGCCGTGTTTCCACTGCAGGTGATTAACTCGTTAACCGACCCCGGGGCGTCGCCGTGGCAACCACAGCCGGGTCTTTTGGACTGTGTTGTCTGTGTGAGTGGGAGCTGGCTCTGGACTGGGCTGTGGCGCTGATGTTGATAAATGGGTGAGTTAAGAGGAGGCCTGTTCACTCTGTGAGCTCAGTCCGGGTTTGGCGCAGCGTCTGGACCAGGTTTTATTAGGTTTCTGTGAAGGGGCTGCGTTAAAGAGGTTTGGGGCAGTGTGTGTTTTATTCTAAATGACTTAATTAACCTTTGTGTGCAGCAGGACCTCAGCCGCTCAGTGCATTTGTAGGAGGTGCTTGTCCAGTGTCAGTGTGTTTCCTCAGGCGTTGGATACAATTAAAAGTTGTTCCTTTAATGTAATTGAGTCATAAAAAATGAAATCAGTAGAATCATGTGCACAGCCTGGAGCCAGGGGGGTCCGGTTTGAGGACCACAGGAGCTCGTCTCAGCTGGACTAGGAACACCTTAGTATCCCCCTGAAGAGCTGGAGGAAGTGTCTGGAACTGTCCTGTCCCGGGACGAGGACTTATCTCCAGAGATTAGTGAGGCTCTGCCACACGACACGTATAAGAAAGAAAACAGGCCGTTACACTGGACCCTACTGAGTCCTGCTCGGGCTAAATACATTAAAGACCTACTGTTTCAAAGACAGGTTCTTTCTTACAAACTTGTCATCTTAAACGTCTTTACTTGTAAATAAAGCCACAAACAGATCTGCGTCCTCTACTGGAGAAAAGCTACGCAGAGGCTTTAAGAAACCAGATAATTACAGTCCTGCTTACATTCCCACATCCGTTCTTTGTGGAAATGTCACATAAAAATATTTAATTTATGAGAATAGTCTGAATCTGTGCAGATGTTCCCGAGTGGTGTCTGTGCACAGCTCATAATGGCTCTCGTCCTGTGACTAATAGCTCCATTAAAACAGGACAGAGGCCATATGTCGCCCGGCGCCGCTCGACAATATCTGCTTTGGTCTGTCCGTGTTATTTCTGTGATTTCATGTGTGTCTACGGAGCGTGCTCAGAGCTGGTCTGACGGCTGCCGTGGGACTTTGGGCCTCCATAATGATGGATTCATGCTGCAGTGGACCCAAAGAGCGGCTCTTTGTTTCAGGTTAATTAGAGCCACTTAGACACAGCAGCTTTGGGAAATGAAGCAGAGCCAGTGGAGTAAAGACTAAAGAACGGACAAACAGGCTCATTTTGATAACCTTAAGCAAAGTGTTTTACTCCTTAAACATTGTCAGGTGTAAACTACTGCCTTAATGCTAAACTATGGATTTAAAAGATCCCAAGTCCAACATTCCCAACAGAAACTAAAAGACAAGAACTGTTACATCATCATAATCATCTCCGCTGATTCCAGCCGAGTGACTGAGCTGAAGAATTCAGAGCGGAGGCAGAAGTCGTGCTAAAAGCCAGTGTGTTGCCCTCATCGACACGACAGGCTCCTGTTACGTAACCGCAGCCTGCAGCACAAGCGCAGCAGGACGGAGCGGCACGAGGCAAAGATGAGAGGGAAAGGGGTTTAAAACAAAGCGGGGGAACAGGAAAGGTGACAGGAGCAATCTAAGTAACTGATCCCAACGTACCTTCAGCTTTAGCCACACCTTTTCTCATGTTCAGCTCTGTTCTTGAGTCTTCCTCTTATTTTTTACTTACAATTAGCTCCATTACCATCTCCAGAATCATCTGTTCAACTTGTGCCACGACCCACTTTTCTTCTTTCCATCCCAGCAGCAGCCTGCTTCTCTTTTAATAAACAAGGTAAAAAGTAGCTCTGATTATTACGAATGCGCGGGTCACTTTTCTTGTCTTTTCTCTGTTTTTGTTCGTGCTGTTTCTCTGTAAAAAGACAGAGCTGAATATACACTTTTTCTGTTTTATCAGCCTCCATTACTTCCTTATTGACATCAGTGTCGACCAATGGGAGCACTCCTTTTTTCCAGAAGCTGTGATTGGTCAAAAAAACATTCTGAACAATAAAATCATCCAAAAATAAAGCTGCAATTAGGTCTGCAACACTTTTTGGAAATGTTTTAATTAAAGTAAAGGTTTCTTTATTCGTGCACAACTTAACACCAGTTAGCTACAGCCAATCACAGCGTGTTTAGTGACATGTGCTTTCCTGGAGACAACACAGGTCTGACCTTCGTCCGATTCCTGGAAGAACATCAGGATTTCAGCCTGGAGAAAATGAGTCAAACAGAAACGTAAAAACTCTGTCTGTTTGCATGTGTCACATCTCTCGCTGCTAAAGCTGTCATCTCACCGAAAAACAGCGACGACGACGAGGAGCAATGAGCCGGGAGCACTTCGCAATAAACCCAACGTAATTACTGCCTCTTTTCTGAGACCGAGTCTGAGCGGGGAGCCTCTGGAAACGCTGCTGCTGTGAGAGCTCGAGCAGACGGTCTTCACAAGAGAACGACGCACTAATGACTTACTGTGACATCTGCCGAAAGAAACTTTGTGAAGAGAGTTAAAGTCGACCCAATGCTTCGGTTTGGAAGGTGTTTAGTGACGACTATTTAAAATAAATGAGGAGCTCAAAGTCACACCAACACTGAGTGGGAAGATTTCATTTATTTTACGTTTTTTCGCGATCACTCATTTTTTTAAACAGTTTCTCTCAAGAGTTTGAAAGTAAATAAACTCTTCAGCACAAATTGACCTAAAGTGTTTCCTTTCTGTTTCAGTAGCTAGTGTAACTGTGAGACACAAAAAGGTTAAAAACCTGGCCCTTGTTTTGTCAAGTGTTATAAAAGACACTTTCATCGTTTTCTTCAAATCCAATCCGATGTGACCGAGTCAATAAACGCAGGAGTCGATCCCAGCTCCACTCTGGGATTCTGGGATATGTATAAAATGTAGACGATAAACACAACTGTTTTAAATCACAAAGTGAGACGGTGTTAAAGTCGTGAGTTGATGACGTCATTTTAAAGTCTAAAGTCTAAAATAATCATTAGGAATATGGGGTTGGAAAGTTTTTATCATGCTACTTATAGACAACTGTTAATGTTTTTACTTCACTCACAGGATTTTCAGATTTTCAGGGGCCTTGACTTTGGCAGGACTACAGGAAGTGTGACAGATGTTGTTGTGATAGATTAAGTGTATGGACTGTGAACAACTGTGAACTGCTGGTCCCTTGATTTTTTTTAAGACAAAGTTCTCTAAACTGAGACAATAACGGCTGATCTTACTGTTATATGACTTTTAAAAAATGTTTTCTCGAGGACTGCAGTGTTCAGTTCCTTTTAGAAACTGACCTGTGGCGTGCGACTGCAGTAGAAACAGGCCAATAGACTTTCTCAAACGTGGTTCATGCTCTGGTCTTGGTTTGGACTTGGTCTTGGTTACTTTGGTGTTAAGAGAGCATTAGTTTAGTTCACTAGAGTAGTTCATCTGAACTGTGCTTCATTCTTCACAAATAAAAACGTCGTTTCCACTCCTGCTCTAATACCCTTCTCAAAGTCTCAGCTCCAAAACCTCTGTGGCCTCTCTCTGAACTCGCTCTGGTCTCCGGATTAGACCCACACTTCTCCAACAGTCTTCTGCCTGCCTAAAGCTTCTTCCTCACTCTGTTCAACCCCTCACACGGGACAGGGCGGTGCACTGTGTTCGTGGAGGGCCGTGTTTCTCTAAAGCCTCTCCACAGGAAGTATGTTTCAACAGTGTTGGGTCTGCACATATAACACGGAATAAAGTTCTGGAAAAGAGAAGGAGAATGAGGACAAAGTCACGAGACAAGAGACTTTTCAGAAAAGTATAGGTGTCAGTTTAATTTTGTTTCCCATTGGCTTTAAATTAATGCTTGAGTTAATTATCATGATCTGTTTTTGTTTTTTTTAAGCGGACCAATTAAACTGTTGAAGACGTGTTTTAAATGAGTCATAAAGAAATAAAAACAGCGTAATCAGTGAGTCTAGTGTATTTTTTTAATTTTTCACAAACAAACCGGACCTTGGTTCAGTTTGGTCCGGACCAAACCGAACCACAGTCCACACCTTTCAATTTTCATTTGAACCATCAACACCGTGTTTACACTGGTGAAAGTAAAACCATTAAATGTTTAACTTTTAAACGTCATGGTTTTGCAGGATTGGAAAGTCCTGCATGTCTTACACGTTTGGTGGGCCTCTCGTTTTTAACCCAAGAACCTCTGCATACAAGTCATTCTTTACAAATATTAAACGACATACTTTGAGCCGAGTCTTAGTCGCTCGGTCATCGTCCTGTATTATTCATGCGTTTGTGTCAAACATCTATAATTCATGTGGCTCTCTGTCGTTGAGCTGCGTCGTCGTGAAACGCTGTGAAAGCCTGCTCACTGTACAAGCCATTGTTCAGGGATTTACATACGCTGAATAAAAATTGAGTGAGTCAAAGCTTCTCCCCAAATATCAGAACTGTTTGAAGAGAAAATGAGGCTCTTTTTAAATGATTTTCTCCTGCTTTTTCCAAAACGGATCTCTGACAAAAGACGATGTTTTCAAAGATGGAATAAATAACACAAAAGAAACACATGATAAAAAAAGCTGAGGTCTCTGTCGTTGGTCTGAGCCTGAGTTTACAGCAGTTCATCAGGACCTCTCAAACACAGGTCACGACCTCAGTTATGAAGCCTAACGCTGAACTCAGGGCTGACACTTCAGTGTGCCGTGTTCTTTAAAAGTAAACGTGAAACGTGGCCCTGACTCTGAGACGAGGGCTCATGTTAGAGACCAGACCCACAGATCCATGTTTTATTTGTCTTTGATATAACTCCATTTCCTTTTTTAATATTTTGAGTATTTATCAAAGTAAAGAGGTTTAATAAGAGCACGTTTGCCAAAGGTCTGCGTCGGGGGCATTAAACCCGGTTTAAATTGAAGCAGTAGATTTATGAAATTTAGACATAAGCCTGTTTAGAGCAGTTGTTTTTATGAACACAAACTGCTGCTTACATGGTTCAGGGGTCACTCAAAAACATCATCAGACAATAGTTCAAGGAATTAATTCATTTATTATGATCAGGATTAACCGTGAACAGACCACAAGGATATTTTTTATGTCCATAAGTATTTGCACATTGTGTCACGTTCATTTCTGCAGCTCCTCACCTGAAGAAACGCCTGAAGTGGAAAAAGTGCACTGTGTTTAATGTAAATGTGCAGCTGCGTGATTGAAGAGCTGCTGTTGGTTTTGATCACGTCAGGTTCATTTGTCGTAACGAGCCTCTGGACTCCAGCTGCTTCTGTTTGGAGCGTTTACTCAGTGATTAGTCCGAGACCTGAGCTTCAGCAGCACGACAACCGGACGGAGAATATTCATGAGAAGCATTTCACCCAACGTCAGCCGCGTTAAAACAGTCGCGAGAAGCACTTTTTCACATTGTCTGCTGCTCCAAGACAAAAGACAAAGATCTGAAAAGAATGACACTATATGGGGAAAATGGAGAATACTCATTTTACATAAACATGATGAAAACATTAGCAGGTTGAATCATTGAGCCCATGTTTGGCAGAAAACCTGCTCCTGATAACAGTTTAAATAATATTCCACTGTCCCGTTCTGATTCTAATGAAACAACACATTATTCCACTGTATCTGCCTCCTGTGTTTTCCCCAAACCATGAATATTCATAAAGACAGGGGTATTTATAGGAGCTGATGAATATTCTGCTCTAACGAGAGGAGCAGAGGGAATAACTGCGTCTCTCAAGGTAAAAAACACAGCTTTGAAAGGCTAATGTATGTCGTTATTCGGGAGAATTGCATTTATGCTGCTTTTAATTAGAACGACCAGATGCAGAAATGGAGTTGTGTTTTTAAATGCATATATTATTCCTATACTTTTATAAATGAGTTTCCACCTCCCAGCATGCTTTGGTGCTTCTGTGCACTTCCTGTTTGTAGTCTTGTTGATTGGACAATGGCTTTATGAAATATAAGAGCTGAAGGTCATTTAGCCTGCTTTTTGTTTGTCTCTGACTGATATTGTGGATAGTTTTCATCGTGCTCTGATCTCGATATGAAACTCTCCATGGTCTTGTTTCCTGCTGGAGATACGGGTCAGTTCCTGTTCTCAAAAAGTGTCCCAAATAAGTTTACGGAGCTGTGCCACTTTAGTGACCTCTCGGCTTCAGGTCACAGTGTGGTCTATTTCCAAAGACTGGAGCGAAACAGTCAGAAAAGACTCACTCAGGACAAAAAGAAGAGGAGAGGCACAAAACCAATTTAATGGAAGTCCAAATAAAGCCACTTGAAATTCATTTAAATCCATTTTCAAAAGTGATTAAAATGAAAATATGTGAATTATATCTCTATTATACTTGTCTCAGTCCATGAACCAACAGATGAAAAGGTGTGACAAAATAAATGAAGTCCGTTCGGTGTCACTGACCTGGCGTCGTGTTTAATCATGTCCTGGTCGCTTCTCACTTCCTGTCAGCACCGTTTCCATCACACGGCGGCGTCTCTGCTGCTGGCATCTGCTCGGTTTGTTCGAAATGTGTTTGGAGTAAACAGTTGTCTGCTCAGACCATCTGTCCACAGCTCAGGACCTGGCAGCGCTCACCGAGAGACACGTGAGGAGCTGAAGACAGCCACAGAGAGACTTTTTTAATGAAGGTATGTCTTTTGGAAACAAAAAGTGCAATTCAATTCAATAGACTTTTACTAAATAGGACCTCAGAATTGGACCTCACTCAGAATTGATGAAACGTCTTCACCTTGAAAACTAAGTCCAGATGCTTTTACTCAAACCTTTGCTTCAAGATGTCCTGGATGAATGAGAACCTTCACAGACTAAATAGGACCCTTTATCCTTCAGTCATCCCTGATTTTTAAGTATTTTAACCTGAGATGGTTACAAGCAATATACTGTACATGTTGCATTCGTGGGGTGTCAGAATAACGGGAGGTGGAAAATGCACACAGTGAAAGAGTTAAAAAGATGGCACCTGTAGGCTATAGTGAAGAAACAGGAGACATTTTGTCCCTTATCCAAGTCAGTTCGAAAGCAGCCTGTGAGAGTTTCTTATCAGGCTCTCTCAGCCAATGAGAGTCGCTCAGGGGGGTTCTGCAGGTGGAGGGCCGGTTCTTTTGGTGAAACTGTTTCTGTTTCCGACTCCATCCGTCATCAACACGTCTCCATCTGCTCCTGTCCCGTTCTCTTTTATCCTTTTGTCAGAAACATGTAACTGACGTCGGAATAAAGCAGGTTCGTTTATCAGAGTAATTCTGATCTGAACATCTGCTGCTGCTCGTTAAGCACGCCTCGCTGTCGTCACGGTAACTGCCTGGAAACGACCAATTAGTGTTGTTTGTGTTTTGTTGGACGTAATGAAAGCTTATTAACAGCTGCCATTGTTCACTCGTTAAATGTGTCTTTGCAAAGTGAGCGTCTGTAGGTTCAGAAAGATCCATGTCACTGTTTTAATCACTTTTGGAGACACACTCTGAGAAAAAGGTGTCATGATTATATTCAGTACAACGCCAACAGGTGCCACCCAGAAATGGGCAGAACAGTGTTTTTACAGGAGGCAATGATAAACACTAATGTTTTTCAGCCGGAAAACTCCACAGCACGTAGATGGCTGCAGCAGATTTGGAAAAACCTGCACCTGACAACACAGAGCTTTATTTACTGGCGCAGAAAGACATTGAAAGTGATGCTGGTGAAATGGGAGTGTGTTCTTTTTGCAGATGGTCGTCTCTGTTCAGGCTGCAGCTCCACAAACACTGTCAGGTATGGGACCGGTCTGCTCTCATTAATTACAGCACAGGCTTTGGCAGCGTGCAGAGGTTTGTGGGCTCAGCTGCTGAAGGCTGGACTGCACAGACTCACAACGGGCTCCGGAGACACTGAGCTGCCTCACGGAGCGCTGATGAATGAAGTGTGTCTCCCAGATACTGGCTAAGAACTCAATCATTCTTATTCCTTTGTCATTGCAGTATTTGTGTTTAATGCAACATGATTTTACAGGAGGCTTCTTCCTGACTCTAAGGTTTATGAAGTCAGTGCCAGACATTTCAAACTCTCTAACGTGAGAGGGGAATCATCCCAGGGTACTTTAATAACCGTAAGAACTAGTAACAAGTTTTAGACAGAGTTGAACAGGTTTTAGATGGATTTGAACAGGTTTTAGATGGATTTGAACAGGTTTTAGATGGATTTGAACAAGTTTTAGTTGGATTTGAACAAGTTTTAGTTGGATTTGAACAGGTTTTAGTTGGATTTGAACAGGTTTTAGTTGGATTTGAACAGGATTTAGATGGATTTGAACAGGTTTTAGTTGGATTTGAACAGGTTTTAGATGGATTTGAACAGGTTTTAGATGGATTTGAACAGGTTTTAGTTGGATTTGAACAGGTTTTAGATGGATTTGGACAGGTTTTAGTTGGATTTGAACAGGTTTTAGTTGGATTTGGACAGGTTTTAGATGGATTTGAACAGGTTTTAGTTGGATTTAAATAGGGTTTAGATGGATTTGAACAGGTTTTAGTTGGATTTGAACAGGTTTTAGTTGGATTTGAACAGGATTTAGATGGATTTGAACAGGTTTTAGTTGGATTTGAACAGGTTTTAGATGGATTTGGACAGGTTTTAGTTGGATTTGGACAGGTTTTAGATGGATTTGAACAGGTTTTAGATGGATTTAAATAGGGTTTAGATGGATTTGAACAGGTTTTAGTTGGATTTGAACAGGTTTTAGTTGGATTTGAACAGGATTTAGATGGATTTGAACAGGATTTAGATGGATTTGAACAGGTTTTAGTTGGATTTGAACAGGTTTTAGTTGGATTTGAACAGGTTTTAGATGGATTTGGACGGGTTTTAGATGGATTTGAACAGGTTTTAGTTGGATTTGAACAGGTTTTAGATGGATTTGGACAGGTTTTAGTTGGATTTGGACAGGTTTTAGATGGATTTGAACAGGTTTTAGTTCGATTGGTTATAGTCAGAAATAATAATGTGTTTTTTGAGTTATTTAGACTTAAATGTAAGTCAGTTTAATGGCTTCTATCCAAAACACAAACTGTTTTAAATGAAATAAAATAAACTCATTAGTTTACAGATCATTGTTTTTTTTTTGTATGGGTCCCCTGTAAAAAAAAGTTTGTGAAACTGGTCTAAAGGATGTCAGGAGAATGACATCTGGACTTGACACACATTCACACAAACTCATCTGAAAAGCAGGAGCAGTTTAGGACATCCTTTATACCCCTCACCTGCGCTGTTCCATTCCAACATTTTAAAAAAGAGTAATAATACACTTTATTTACAACTCTGTTCAATACAATGTCCACTAAAATCATTTCTACTAACCCTAACCCTGTTTTAGATTCCATAAACAGCACACACATACTTTACATTTCCAGTTCCTCCGTCCCACATCGACTCTGCTCCGAGGCGAACGACCCACATTCCTCCAGTGACCGTTGTGTTTCCACAGTCAGCTCCAGCCACAGGGCACAGATAAACTACAGAATAAAGCTCTGAAGACGAGACCCACAGACGATACCTCACCGCCCACAGATCTGTCTGAAAACAGGGGAAGCTCCTGCCCCGAGGCCACAGAAAACAGCCGCACCGATGAGGACGATGAGGAGGGCGAATAAAAAAATACAAAAACATGTCTGTCTTTTGTTTTTGAGCAGATAGAGAGGTGTGGAAACAGGTTAAAGCCAGGTTTCAAGTAAAGAATATAGCCTTGAAGCAGAGACCAACCAAGACAATAGCATTCTCTGAGAATGAGGAAAAAGTAAAAAACACCAGCAGTAGAAGGGCTCGACCCCAGGACAGACAGTAGAGAGTAGTTCAATATATCTTTGAAACAAAAAGAGAAGGTGAGGAAGGCAATGTGTTCAATTCCACTGCAGCAGTAGGCCTACAGCGAAGGTCAGGTCAGCACAGGTACGTCACCTGCAGCAAAGTGTGTCTAAAGTGTCGCCAGAAGCATACAATACTACGTTGGGAACACTTTGGTTCCATCAGAGAGTCTAAAACTAAACTAAACTAAACACTGTGCTTGACTGGACGCTGGATAATCCTCACAAAACAAATATGTGTTACCAACTGTTTCCACAGTTAAAGTGTCCTTGGGCCAAACACTGTGTGTATGGAAGCTCAAGAAGGAAGAAAAGCTTTAAATAAATGCAGCCATTAAAAGGAATAATGTGCTAAATGTTGAATAAAAACATTACATGTATTGTTTAATTTGAATTAAATATAAGCAGAACTTATCAAAGTCTTTAGACTGTTGTAGAAAACTATATATTGAAAATACCTATTGTTTGGTTTCTTGCACACATTTATATTCAGAGGTTCTGGGCTGTACGTCTTTTAAATCAGACGTTGCTGATCCCTGCAGATTTCTGCGTTGATAGTGTCGGGTAGAAGCAGGAATAACTCAGACAGAATGTAAAAGAAGCAGGAAACAGCACACAAACCACTGAAGGTGTCGGTAAACCTCCGCTCAGACTTTTACCGTGATTTATGTGGGGTTATAATTGCACAGGGACAATCGGGCTTGAAATCTATAAAATGTCAACACAGAACTTTCCAGGGCTATTCCGGCTGGTTAAAAAGAGCCTACAGTTTTGTTCTAAATGATAGCAGTACAATGTGAATAACCAGAATAATCCAGGATTCTAGTACATTTTTATTGCTTAATGGCAAACATGTTACGAGTGGGTGCAGTAGATTCTCCGAAAACTATCAAGACCCAGCGTTCATGATGGGCAGCTCTTAAGGCTGTGCAACTGGGCAATTATTTGAAAAGGGTTGTGTTAAAAAAATAGCAGTGTCTGCTGTTGACAAACTCAAAACATTTAGTACAAACGCTCCTGTGAGTCACTAAACTAATGTATGTATGAGCACAGCTTTTTAAAACTGCTTCACATCTGTGTCTTCAGCTGTCCTTCCACTCCATGATTCTTTCATTCCACAATTCAGTTACATTTCCTGGTTTTGTTTCGCAAACAGTTTCCTGACTGGATTAAGGTCCGAGGATTGGGCTGGCCACTCCATAACATTCATTTTGTTGGTTTGGAACCAGACTTTGCTGGTTTACTGTGTGTTTGGGTCATTGTCTTGTTGAAACCATTAGGCAACATGACCTCTTCAAGTGTTTTGACAAATGCAAACGGAGACGGAGAAACATGCCCATATCATGATGCTTGCTTCACTGTCTTCACTGTCTTCACTGTCTTCACTGTCTTCACTGTGGACTGTGGCTTGAATTCAGAGTTTAGGGGTCGGCAGACGTCTTCTAAAGGTCACAGTACTTACAGGTAACTCCAGACTGTCTTTGATCCTGGAGCTGATCATTGGCTGAGCCTGTGCCGTTCTGGTTATTCTTCCATCCATTTTATTTGTTGTCTTCTGTTTTCTTCCACGTCTCTCTGGTTTTGCGCTCCATTTTAAGGCATTGGAGATCATTTTAGCTGAACAGCCTATCATTTTTTGCATCTCTTTATATGTTTTTCACTTCCCCAATCAACTTTTTAATCAAAGTACGCTGTTCTTTTGAACACTGTCTTAAACGACCCATCTTCCTCAGGCTGGGGAGGAGGAGGTCGGGGCATCTCTTAGCAGAAGAAAATAGATGGATACAACATGGCTTAAGCATTCTGAATGTGTCCATAAATTGTCATGCTGCTGTTTAAGATGCTGGAGAAGTTCAAAAATGTACCTCAAAAAGTGCTTAAATTTGAATGGAGGTGTGAATAAATGCAAATATTACTCCTTGAATCCTTGAGGGAGGAGGCGTAGCAGCTTCCCACAGTTGTAAAGATCGTGAGAACAGCAGCGAGAATCGAGCCCAGCGTCCGCACTGCCTTTAATTGATTTAAGCCTGGTTTGAGGGGGATTTACCTCAGGGGTAATTAGCAGTGATTCCTGACAGCACCAGGGCATTATGGGGCCCACTGCGGACAGATCCTGTCCAGCTCTGAGCCCAGTGTCAGACAGCAGACATTAACCTTTGACTGAGAAGGGGTTTTTTTTTAATATGTTGTGTTTACTGTATCCACGACAGTCTAACTTCAGCTGGTCTCTGTTGCACTGACGCAGTCTAAACCTGAGGTTGGTTTGAGAGCTGCAGTTGTCACAGATCTGGGGCAGTGTTTTGAAGCTGTTTCCCCAAAGCGTGAGGAAGAGGAGCCTGAATTTGTCTCTATTTTCGGCTGCGTCTCTGAGATAACCCCAGAGCGAGAAGCGAGTGGGAGCAGACGTGCGCAGATGGTAAATGATCTGTCAGGATTCAGCAGCCGAGCGGAGAATACTGAAGAACTGCAGTCAGTTAGCTGCATGTTGTTAGCGCCAACAAAACTTTACCTAAATTCACATTTTTCAGATTTAGCACCAGCTTTGTAACTAACATATCGAGGCTCGGTCATGCTCGTTCTGAGAGACCCCTTAGGTTCCTCAGATCAGAAACAATATGACGTCTAGAGAGAAGTCAGACAAGCTGTTTTAGAGAGAACCATGTATCTAACTCTGAATTTATGTAATTTTTTTGTAATCTTCAAGTTTAACAACGATCTGTGGCTATGACTAACTTTGCTGATTACTGATTTGAATTTATACCAAGCGGCACAGTACAGGTCAGGATAAGTTTCCTTCACCAAAAAGGGTCTGAAGTTTCTCCAAAAGGCCTACCTGACCTAACTTTACAACTACTTTGTAGCACCTTAGGTCCCTTTGGTCCCTTTGGTCCCTTTGGTCTGGTTTCTTTGGTCCCTTTGGTCCCTTTGGTCCCTTTGGTCCCTTTGGTCTGGTTTCTTTGGTCCCTTTGGTCCCTTTGGTACCTTTGGTCTGGTTTCTTTGGTCCCTTTGGTCCCTTTGGTCCCTTTGGTCCCTGGTCCAAGTGTGTGGCCCCCGGTCTGTTGATTGGACGAGAGATAATCCTTACTCAAGAAAATAAGAATAAAAGTGAAAGTAAAAGTGAATAAAAGATGTCTTGTTCTTGTGATAAACATTGTTGTACAGCTCTTGCACATTGCATCTATGTTTCTAAAGGTCCACTGTCATTCTGATTTAGATCTCATGTAGAAACACTCTGTTTCTGCAGCAGACGTCTCTCTCTGGACACAGCTCAGAGGAAACACAAGCCTCTTCAGGAACAGACCTGAAAAACAACTCTAAAGCTTGTGTTTTGTCATTATCATCGTTTTTTAGGACATTTCAACTCTTCAGTTTAACCAAAAAACAGATAAACAGCTTAAGTCATGTTTAAACCCATTTATTTGTGTTTCTGTTACTTGTCTACATCACGTTGTAACAGAAAGCCAGAATAAACCGAACAAGGTGTTTTATTTGTCACATTTATATTTGATATTTATTGTTTTTATTATATTGTGACACTTTTCAACATTTTTGATTAGCAGTGGAGCTTTGATTATATTTATAGAATTATTTGTATTGTATAATTGACTTTTATGACTATTGTTATGTTTTACGTCTAGTTTAATGTATTCTCCTGTTTTAGAAATGCCTCCAGCTCAAACCAACGTCTACTGACCCTGAACCTGAATATCCAGTCCGATCCTATTTCTGGAAACGTCATCCGACTCACGTTTTGAGACGTTATAAACCTTCAAAGCTGTTGTTTGTAAGGCCCTGCCCTAACACAGTATTTCTGCCAAACCCTGACACGTTTAATCTTCCTCGTCCCGACCTGCCGCTCTCTGTGGGACTTTCCTGAGGATCACATGTTCAAAGTTGTAATCCCACAGATGTTCCCACCTTCACGGATAAACGTTCCCACAGGATAAACGTTCCCACAGGACGTTTATGTAAGTGGTTTTAGTGAAACACAGAGAGGTCAGAGACTCCGCTGTTAGAGTTTCTCTCAGAGGAGTCAGAGTTCACGACAAAACTGATGGATTAGATTAAGGTTTTTCTGAAGGTCTCAACATTTGAATCATTTAAAACATATTAACAGATATTCTTTTTGACTCAAGTTATTTTTTCTATAGTAAAAAGGTATACAGTAAAGTAGACAATAATCTTTATGCATTTATTGATCTCTCAATCAGACAAAAAAGAAAAAAGAAAAAGGTAAAACCCAAAAACACTAAGTTTTAACGTTCATCTCCGAGTTTCCCGTTAGGAATGGAGAGATCCTGCAAATATCTCAAACATTGAGTTGAAGCATTGCCAACATTTATCCACATTTAATTTACTGTCATTTCTTTTTCTCGTCTATTCAAATCATTCTTTATAAAGCCTAGAGGTCCTTTACCTTATTTTCCAAACTTAGCCCTCACACCTGACTCTCTCATTTTTCTGGTGTAAATATAACAATAACCTCAAATGAACAGGAAGCCAAACCACACAAATAGATTACCCATAATTCCCCTGCGTGGCGTTCAGCAGCCCACTCATCAGCCATAATTACCTTCCATTAGTCCAACACACGGCGCTCACAAACACGAACCGTTGTTTGAACATTTTCAGCTGCCATCTGGACACTAACGTTACAAAAATAACTTTAGAGCAAGAGGCTGTAAGGATTTAAAAATACCTTTGTTGTGATTATTATGTGTATTCTTTGTAGTTTTTATACATACTTTAGTTTTTCACTGTTCATCCAGTTTTACCTGAGATTTAAAGACCCCTTTGACCTTTTAGTGATTGTTCACAACCTGCGTGTGCTGTCAGTGAGTGGCTCTATATTTATGCTCCATTTATACAAGCATTCAGGCCACAGCAGCTAAGGGCTACAGACTCGTACAGAACCACAAAAAATATCACATGATGGACTTAGAACCTGTGCTTCCTCATTAAAGACTGTTGAACTGAGATCGGTCTGAAGAGATTAGTTCACACTTTATGACCCGCATCAGTGTAAAGATGATAGATTGTACAATAACATGGATGTGTTCCGCCCTTTGGTCCATATTCACAGATATTGTCATTACGACAGAGCGGTAAAATGGTGGTTACATCCGCGCTTTTCGGCTTTTACTCCGTAGTAAAACAATAGTTTTCAGTTAACATAAACAGATGCCATCTTTTGTACCAGGCCTGTAAACAGGACTTTTACACTTCTAAAGTCGGGTTTCTCATTATTTTTCCGTTTTTGGAGCCTGCCCTCTGGTGGACGGAGGTATTTCGGCGTATGACACGAGGACCATTTTGGAGATTTTTTTTGCTTGATAAAGATTTATGTTGTCATTAAAGAGACAGATCTCATTTAAATTTTTCTGTTCCATCTGAATTAAAAAGTTTACTTTAGTCTCTTTGAGCACCTCCCTCCAAGGCTCCTTCTGATTGGCCAGTGGAAACTAGTTGTGCATCCCTTGTCCTATTCTTTATTATTGGCCCAAGTGAACTTGTTCTAATCTATAAAACTCCAGACATTTATGAAGCTGAGGGAATTAGCTTTGCGACTTTAGATCCTATCTATAAAAAAAGGGATCAAACTTATTAAAAGGGAAAGAGCACAAAAGCAGAATAGGTGACCTTTAATTGATAGACAACTCTTTCCTTTCAGTCCGACTTTATCTGTGAAACACGTTGGACAGACAATTCCTAACAAACCCCCGATGACCCTGGTTTTTTCCTGAACATCGGAGCAGACAGGTTTGAGTCTTGATAAAAGTGAAATCTCTTTTGTGTGAATTGGCAGCTGTGACCTATGACCCCCCGGAGCTGACAGAGTAAACGGACTGTGGCTGAGAAGTGACGGCTCTATCAGTGTCCCACAGTCGAGTTCGGTTCAGTAAAGCCTGAAAAGCCTCTGATGCAGCGCGGGTCAGAGGCAGCGCTGTAAACAGTGATCTCGAACAAGTCTCTAATAAATCAGATATGGTTAATATATAAAGCAAAAAAAACATTCTGTCTGAACGTTCTGAAGGTGTGGGAAAGTCCTCTTTATTTTCTATATAGACTTTGGAAAAGCTATGAACCAACTGTAAAAAATCATTCATGAAGCTGTGAATAGCAACATTAACAAAACAACTTTAAAGTTGAATAAAGTAGAGTCTGCGTCTCACAGATCTTTGCTGTGGATCCTGCTGCGTCCAGTCTGTAGCCACCTCTGACAAACTCATGACATTTAGCCAAAGCAGACTCAGGGAGAGCTCCACAGACGCTCAGGGCTCAGGGGAATACAATTCTAAAGGAGAGCCTCTCAGACTACATACTGTGTAAAACTACAGTCCTATGTCGGCTGTATACTCTGCCACAATGACATGTAACGCTTGATGGAAACGAGGATTATATTTCCGCAGACAGGAAGTGTGTCCAGATGTTTTGTGTGACTTCCTGCAGAAAGGAAAGCCTCAGTTAGATGGCTCTAATGTGAGTACTTCCTGTCTTTGGGATGGACTTCCTGTCTTTGAGAAATGGCTTTATCTACCGCAGCTCAAAGCACTGTCTAAATCCCTGCCATTGTTTGTGATGTCTTTGAGGAAACAGGGATTAGACCTGAGCCGAGTCACTGCTGATGTCTCAAAAGTCTAAAACCTTTCGCTCAAATGACATGAGACTTGAAATGTCAACTTCTAAAGGTTTAGTAAACTGCAGCATTAGACATTTACCCCAGTCTCCGCCTGGACATCCTCCTTTATCAAGCCTAGTTATCTCTCTGGACCAGTGGAGCGGAAAGAGGAGACAAACAAATGTTTTCACAGTAAACAGCAAACCTTTGAAAAGGCTGTCCGTGTGCGAACCTTCGGCTGCTGGACACACACGAGAAAAATACAATACAAGACTGGTCAAAATGAGTTATCATAGCTCTCAAAATTAGCAATAAATAAGTCAAGTAAGTATTTATCTCGAGTGTATTTTTTATAAACTAATATAACCCTGATGAGAAAATGAATCCACATTGTAACACTAGCTTTATAAACTTAGAATTTAGAAAGCTGCAGCAGTTTTCTCACAATGTGACGTTTTAATGCAATGTTTTTTCTTTACGAAGCGAGAGCCATGAGATCCAGACTCTAAAACCGTAAACAGCCCGGCTGATGGGGTCACGCCGACTGTACAGGAAACAAGGGGAGGGTCGTACAGAGCACCACGAACTGTCACACATTATTATCCATCTTTTTTTAGCTGGTGTCCATAATCCAGACGAGGAGCAGTTTCTCTCATGTTACAGCTTTTACACAATCTCCATCTAACTCCTGTTTTCACTTCTGACTCTTTGTTCATGTATTCAACACTGGTTAACACAGTCAGTTCATTCTTATATTATTGTTTTCTCTTTTATGTAAACAAAGGAAAAAGGGAGATGTTTTAAACTTTGACTTGAACAACACTTAACGTTTTAAATGTGCAACAGAAGTCTGACTTGATGCTTCTGTCAAGTTTCAGTTTGCAGACTTTCCTTTGGCCTGGACGTCTGGATTTGAAACGCTGCTGAACCAAAGAGCGGAGGTGAAGCGGAGGTCATCGTGAAGGTAACTCGACTCCAGTCCAAACTTTCAGACCCGGCGCGGTGTTATTTAAACTGGTGAACCGTGTTAAACGCAGTGTGAGGCGGCGCGGTCACACTCAGAGGTGCAAATGCATCCGTCGCACTCTGTTTCTTCATTAAACCAAACAGAAAAGCACAGACCTGAGGGAAATCTGTAACCAAGTCAAAGGAGTAGACACTTAAGAGCAGGAGTGTTGTAGTCAAGACTGCCCTGACCAAGACCAGGTCATGTTTGAGACCAGAGAGTATCAAGACCAAGACTTTTAGAGACTGAGTCAAGACCAGAACCAGTACAATACACTGTACTGGATACAGTCCAGGTCCAGACTCTTGGAGGTCAGTGTTAGAAGAAAGAAGCATTTACCTGAGAAGTGGGGAATAGTTGAAGGCCCTATTATTGACACTACATTTGTTTGAACATGTGAGAAACCAATCCAAACGGTAAAAAGTAAAGTACAAACCGCTGCAGAGACAGTACGAGGCTTCAGCTCTGTGCACTCCGCTTACAGCTCCAGCTGCAGAACATATGCATCGGCAGCTTGTCACGCCCATTTTAGAGATTCAGAACAATCCTGAAGGGACTTCTGAGATCTTTCGCACATCACAGGCCTCTGAGGGTGCATCTGGACCCGTCAGGATTATCTCTGAGTGAGGAACCTGAAAAGACTGGGACATAGGACCTGCTCCTGCCACAGCACAGAGAAAACAGGAGCCTCCTCAGGGTTAACTCAAGCTAACCATGGCATACACATCTGTGGAAACACGGCTCTTGTGACTACTA
This sequence comes from Neodontobutis hainanensis, assembly GCA_024349245.1. Taxonomy (NCBI): domain Eukaryota; kingdom Metazoa; phylum Chordata; class Actinopteri; order Gobiiformes; family Odontobutidae; genus Neodontobutis; species Neodontobutis hainanensis. The sequence continues at coordinate 85,469 of JALDNG010000120.1, read as the reverse complement.
TAGAGTCAGATATAGCTTTGTACTTGCTCCATCATTATTTGAACCCACTCAGAGAGTTTAAGGAGTTCTCTCTGACCATTGGATTAAACGTTTGTTCTGAAGCAGAAAGAATGGAACAAACTCTACAACAGTGATATCTCTAACTTTCTTTCATTTTCTGTTTAAGTTGATCCTTTCACTGTATAATAAAGTTCTCAACTCTTCCTCTCCTTCTCTTTTCCCCAAGGTCTGGAAAACCCACACAGCTCCAGAGCATTAAACGCCTCGCTGGAAAGATTCACCCGAACCCCAGCCGCTGAAGGAGCTCCGCTACAAACCTGGAATACCGACTCTCACACGTCTTCATTAACCTCATTAACAGTTCTTTGAAGCGAAGACTCACTGTTAGTGGTTTTTGGGTTTTATTTTGCTTCGAGCGAGACCCAAAGCTGAACTGTTTCCTCGCTCTCCTTCCTTCCTTTGTCACGAGGTCTCATTTTCTTCCTTTAATCTTCCGTCCTGCTCTTCATTAATTCACTTTCTCTAATGAGCTCTTTACTTAGACTGAATTCTACTTAGTCTACTTTAACATCTAACATCGCCGAGTAAAACTAAGATAAAGGTACAACAATGGAGACATGGTTCGATGGCTCTATATTTGTTTTACATCCTGGTTCTGACTTGATCAAGATGTTTTTGCACAACACATAGCATAACCGACTGTCATTCATGTCCAACAGAGTCACTCGTGTCATCAGTGTCAGCATTTTTTCAAACATTTTCAAGCCAATCAAATACAGCTGAACATTGCAAATGGGCCTCGGAGACTTTTTACTCAGGGTCAATTTTGTCAATTAACCATTTCCTTGAGACTTTTTTTGAAACTTGCAGAATAAAGGACAAGTCTGCAAAATTTTAAAATAGAATCTTTTTCTTTTTCATGGCCATCATGGACTCACTGTGTGATGGACTCACTGGCTGTTGTTGAGCTGCTCGGGCCTATTACTGTGATAACGATAAATGTGATAAAGACTTTGTCCAAATGGAGGTCTGACCATTTGTAAACATCTGCTCTCTAATGTGGGGATTCTTTTCCATGTTTTCTCTTGATCTTTGGAGAAAACATTAGCCGTGTCATCGGAGACTGTCCGCTGAAAGAACAAGGACAAATGGAGGGAACAGAATAAAGCCGGGACACAATGAGTCGGAGTGTGGCAGGTGGGCTACAGCTCAGTCTGTGATTATAGTTTATTAAAGTGTGTCTCCCACCTGCGACTGGAGGTAATAACAGGGGACTGTGGACTGGAAATACACAGAAACCAAAAGTACAGTGTGGTACTGTTGTCTTTTTATTTTTAAAAAGGGGTATAAAGGTGACCAAAGTAAGCATTAGCCTACTTATGAGGTTGGATGAGACATTGTGGTGGATGTTTGGTCATTTTTGCTTTTTTAATGCATGGGACGTGACTTTAAGAAAGCACTTTCACACCAGAGATTGTCATTCGATCACCAAAGCGCTCAGTGGCTCACAAACTGTCCACATGAAAGCCTCCACAGAGCTCTGATGTTATCCGACGGGACTCACACCTCCAGCTTTTACCACAAAAACCTCACAAAGCCATCGCGTGTTAAAGAGGCGCATGACGTCAGCCTCTGCTTCAGCTCCAACACCGACTCGAGTTTCTGTAAAAGGACTTCACACAAAGCAGAGACACTCGATATCTGTCGGGACAATACGGTCAGGGACGGAGGACAGAGGGTTGATCTGATCACAGAAGAGTTAAAGAAACAGGGTGAGGTCACAGACAGATCCCAGTCTGTCCTTCTGTGACTTGTAGGCTTCTGCCATGAGGTTCTCTTTTTCTCTCAAAAGAAACGGGAGATCTTTGAATTACCCTTCATCCTGGGGAAATTCATTCTTTAACCCATCCAGTGGAGCAGAGGGCGGCCAGGACCCCCTTACATGGTCGTGTGTTTTAATGTTATAATGAAACCAGAGTAGGCTACATGTAGAAATCACACCCAAGCACAAGGAGAACACAGAAGAGCCTCGTCGAGCCCAGGAGTAGAACTCAGGACCGCTTAAGACAAACCAAAACCACAAATGTCTTATCTTTAATCTAAAAAAACTCTATTGTTCTATTTTCAATTAAAACTCTTGTTCCAACCCTTCACTCACCATGAACCCTTCAGGAGATGAGACTCAGTAGCTCACCTTGTAGAGTGCACACTCGGGCGATACAGGATTGATCTGGTCCTTTGCCCAATGTCCTTGGCCTCTCTTTCACCTCGTTTCCTGCCCGTCTACTGAAAAAGCCCCCAAAACTATTTTTTTCAGATTCGGACGCGTTCCTTTGAATCAGGTGCCTCATCTTGGTCTTGGTGTGGTCTAAACCCCTGCAGGGCTACTGTAGGTGCTTACAGGCTGTGGGAATTAGGGGTGAGAGGTGTGTGCAGTCTGGAATGTTAGCACCAGGTGGCACTAAAATAAGTTACGAATAAAAAGACAGACGTCAGAGTCGAGTCTTTACTGCAGCAGATAAACATTTAAAGTTCACCGTTTTCTGTTACAGTTTTGATGATCAGCCGAGACCTTTTAAAACAAAAATACTAAACACAAAATAAATTACTCCATTTTAAACTTGGAAAAATACTGAAACATATCATTTTGCACATCCGAGCATCTAATGAAGCTGGTGATCACCACTGTGGTACGAAACATAAGGAAAGCCAAAATAATACAATATTTTCTGTTTTTTTTATCAATTTAAGACATTCAAGTTCCTTTGATTGTATTCAATATACAACAGAATATAAAATATTTGAGTAATTTTGCAGATGGAGCTTGTGTTAAGATATTGGGCAAATGTTTCTATAGACTTTGACTTGTCATATCTTTATGTTAGCGATGGACACCAGCTTCTGTAAAGTCAGAAACCCAATCTAATAACACCTCAAACTTACTCTAAAGTGTCCAACGATAAATAATACATTGGAAGGCTACACTATCTTGATAAATAACAGACCAAATGTCTCTTTAGTGATTGTTCAGGGCTTAGTAAGTAGCTGCGTGGACAAGCGCAAGAAATGGAGCAATAACCTTATGTAGATTTTGAGTCTTATTATATTGTCCTGAAAATGTGCCACAAAAACCAAAGCAAAAGGATTTCCACTCTCACAATGTAAACATATTAATAAAGCTTTAAGGCAGGGTCAGAATTGAGACAAAACTCGAGCTTCTGACCATTTAAAGTGATATTCAAGTAGGTTAAGTGTAGATAGAGAGTATTTATCCCATTTGAGTTAATCTGTCTCTCCAAACTGGGATTGCATTGACATCCATTCACTCCAATCGCTTTTCAAAAACTAGACTCTTTAAATGCAAAAATGCAGCTACTTTTGACTAGATTTACTTTACATGAAGCAAAAAAGATGGATTTTTAAATAGTCTAAAGCTAAATGTAAGGCTTACGTCTCCAGACCGTTTTTCAGGCGTTAATATTTTATACACACTGGTATAATACTCGTATTGTGTATTTCTGTGCATCCAAAAAAAGATGGACGCCAGAAGTAGCAGCAGCAGTGTGTTCAGCTCTTCTGTGGACGAACTGAGGTCAGGGTTTGATTTCAGTTGTGGTGCGTTTAGTTCAAGTCAAGGACGTCTGTTTGAGGAAGAGCAGCGCTAATATCCGTCGTCAAAGTCTCCGTCTGAGCCGTAACCTGAAAAGGACAGAAACCACAACAAATGTTGACTTATTTCAGAGAAGATACCTGAACGCTGTGCTTAAACGAAGAAGCCATGTTAAATAATTATTTTGACCTGCTCTGCTGCCCCCAAAAAGATTAATAAAAATAAAAAGAAGAGCACTTATGTACATTTATTCTCATCGTCTGATTTATTAATATTATTTTTTATGTATGTTAACATCCGGCTTGTTTCTGTTGGTTTTGTGGCGTGGGTTCTTTGTTTTGTTGATTGTTTCAAATGATTAAATGATTAAAAAGAGAATCATGTGATTAAACAAAGAAATCTACAGTCGATCAGTGTGGGACAGAAAAAAGAACGTTATCATCAGCGCTGATATCGTCACCAACATCACAAACTTATCACTTTAAAGTGGTTGCATTTTGTTTCCGTGGAATAAAATACAGTAGTTATTTTTCATGTGGCTTTTTAGTGATTCGTGGTTGTACTGGGTTGAAACTGGTGCCAAGAAGTCCATCTACTCTGGGTTTTTATTTGTCTCAGAAAGTCTTTTCCTATTCATTAATTTAAAGAGAACATTTAAAGAGCCTTAAAAACCCACAGTCGGTCTTTGTTTGCAGTGACTTCTCAAAAAACAGCGACAGGCCACAGCTGTAAATCTAAACCCTGTCAGACCTTTAACCTCTGACCCCACTGCAGCCGCTGGTTTTACTGCAGCAGGAGCCTAAAGTTTAACAGGCAAAAAGTTTCAAAATTTAATCTCGCTGCAGTCTCATTAAAACAGAGCCGTGACCTGAGACTGAGATTCATTAAAAACCCACTCAGAGTCTCACAGCGCAATCACTCGAGTCGCTCTGAAGCCGAAAGACTGAGCAAAATCTAATGTTCATCGGGCGACAGCTCCAAAACCAGCGACATACTCAGGATTGATGAGATCATTTAAACTGCAATACAAAAGCTGTTTAGATTTCGATATTTCTGCTTGGCTTTGAGACTAGGACGATAAAAAGTCTTAATGTTTTGTGTTAGAACAACAATTTATAACAAAGTAAACTTCCAACTGGACAGAAAAGAGCAGCCACATTATTTCTTTGTTCCATCTTTGTCAGTGTGTGAAGCGTGCATAATGGATTATCCTGAGCTAACACGGATTTATCAAAGTGTCACTGCTCTCCTGGGACTGTACTGGACCAAAAACAAGTTCTACTGAAGCTTTATGAACTTTAAAGCAACACGTTTCCAACAGCTAGCTACAGCTAACTCACTTTTGTAGTTTGTGAGTAATTGACAAATGTGGCCCTGGCTGAGATATGTCCAGCAACAGGATTAAAGTCCCTTTAATGGAATTTAACTAAGTCTTACTGAAATGAGAACGTTAAAGCCCTTCTGAGAAATTTACCAAAATAAAAATAAACAAGGAAAAGAACTCAATGTCTCACATAGATGTCAATATTCGAAATACTTTTAGAACTGACCGCTTGCTCCCATGAGATCCATGGCACTGACACAGCCGTCTTCTTCCTCCTCCTCTTCCTCCTCGGCAGGATCCTCCTCATAAACCACGGGCCCGCTCTCCACCAAGGTGTCACCGGGGGCCGACACTGGCACCGGCAGTGGGTTAGCGTTAGCCACCTGCACAAAACGAGTCAGGATTTTTCATATATTCAGAGAGAATCCCTGGAGAAATTTACCAGATCTGATCTCAGACGCCTTTAAAATGATAAAAATAATAAGAGAGGTTTGATAATAAAAACTGTATTCATTTGACTCTTTGTTCCAATTTTCCGCCAGGCTTTTTCTCAGAGGAAAACCCCAATATCACACATATCACATTATTATTTTTATCAACAGTCAGTGTCTGCTTGCAGGCGGAAGCATCACTGTTTGAATTAAAGCTGCACATTAACAATCTGAACCCAAAGAAAAACAGGAATGTCATCAATAAAAATAGTTTGAGCAGTTCATTTAAAGAAGATTTAATTCAGATTGAGCAGAAGAATACAATCAAAGCACTTGTTTATGCTGGATCTCATTTCCTTTCTTATAGTTTGCTACACACGTTAAACTTTTTTCTAATCTAGTCTCTGGGTTTGGGTTGGACTTCCAGGAGGCAGAACCAAAAGACAGAATAAAGCAGCTCAAACGTTCCACCAATCAGAGAAACAAAGCACCGTAAAGAGTGAGTGATAATGGATGGACAATAAGAATAATAAAGATCACATAATGACACAGAAAGGATGCATATACTGTAATGTATCTGCTTCTGATAAACTATTTGGATGTAACATATTTATACTTTGATTTAATTTATTTTAATTGGGAAAGCTTGATAGTTATTGGACAGATAATGTGAAAATAATTCTTTTTCAGCCCAATAAATTAAAAGTAGTTCCAATATAATATTATTAGCCCGACAGTGGTCTGTTGTCACAGCTCCGTCCCGTCTCGAAGTATAAAGTGTGAGTATAAAAAGCTGCCTGCCTTGAAGCTAAGGTGAACGTTCACCAGAGACGGGAAAAAGACTAATACTGTCGTTAGGTTAGATTGATGACCAGCCGTTTTCACTTTACCATTTCTCAGACGTATGAAAACTGCAACTCTGCAACTACAAGGTATATTTCAATAATTCTGTGTCAGAATGAAGGGGGCACTTGGGATTTTTTTTAATGTTCATGTTACAGTTTCAGAATAAATCAAGATGGAAAACAGCAAAATAACCCCAAAAACATTTCTGCCTAAAAAAAAAACAAAACAATATTTGATAGATTAGAGGCAGGTGCAGCTCAAATCACAGCCACCTGCACCTTACTTATAACCACATATTCAAGTGTGCTTTGTTGCAGTTTATAAATGTTAAATCTCCATCCCTCGGGACAAATGCAGAACTTTCAGAACTTTTCACAAAAATCTGTCTTAAATTAATCGTGATGGGAGCATGATTTTCTAAATATTGTAAATGTACGTGGTGGTCATGTCTGAACCCAGCAGCAGAGCGTGACGGTTTTCAGAATAAGATCCAAATCTGGACAGAAATATGCAGCGTCTACAGTTTAAACAAAAGACTTAAATTAACCACAGCCCGAGGCACTACGTCTCCTTCAAAGTTCATCAAACGGCTGCGAAATTAAAACTGTTCAGGGTCAAAAGTGGAATTAGTGTGAATGTTTTTTAATACACTTTAACCGGGTCACATTGTCACAGTTGAGACGTCAGATGCTTATGGTTCAACGTGGCTTTTTGTTCCTGAGGCTGAAGACACAGATGAGGAAAAGGTTTGTAAAGTATGGCCAATAAAAACCTCCACGACAAAGCCAACTGGCAGGACTAGTGGACTTCAACTTTACAGTCAAATGTTTTTAGGTTCATGCAATAAAAGACACGATCCCGTACTGGGCTTCTCCCTTCGCTGCAGAAGAACCAGACGCTGTACTTTTTGGACTAAATATCTGTAAAGGTGTCTGAGGTTCTTGAACGCCACTCAGAATCAGCACACATCTGAACAGTGTTGATGAAGGGTTTGTACCAAGAACAAAACTACAGTAAATTTGTTAAAGGCCTTGAAGCTTCATAACTCATTTTCTCTTTCTGCCTCAGCCTCACTTCTCTCCCAACAGCAGCCTTTTCTCTTTTTTTATTTAAAAGTAAAACCAGACCAATTTCCCACTAAACACTAAACATTACATTAAACTGAAATAACCCTGTTAACTTTTCTCTGAGTTTCCCGTTAGACTGTGGAGATCCTGTAATTATCTCTGCCTAAACATTGAGTCGAAGCCTTGTCATTTATCCAAGTTTAATTTGCTGACTTTTTCTCTATTTTTTATCTTTTTTGAGCCGTTTCACTGTAAAATAACACTATTTTGCAAAAGAATAACCATTTCTTGGATTATTTTGTTGTTCATCAGTGTCGACCAATGGGAGCGCTCCGTTTTCCTGCAGCGTGCTGTGATTGGATAAACTCTCGCTGTGGGCTGTTCAATCTCATCTATTAAAATCCTTCATTATAAAGCCCAGAGGACGTCTTAAGGTCTCATTTTTTCAGATGATCCTGTTCCAAGAAGCTTTAGAGATTAAACTGTTAAACTAAATGCAAGAGGAAAAAAGTTATTTCTATTTAATACATACTATATATATATATATATATTTTGTAGAAACAATTGCTTCATAAAAAAAAAGGTTTCAGCTTTGAAACAATATGTGAAAATCTTCTTTAAATTTTCAATTAGTATTTACTTTAATGAAGAAACACTGCACTACACTTCGGATTAGATGTGTTAATAAATCATTTAAAATGTATTAGTTAATCTATATAAATGTGTTTATTACACTGTTTACCCTGTCACCAAGGATTATGTTAAACGTACAAATATAAACGGCTTAGAATATGTTTGAGAGATTCATAAACTGAAAAGACAGGACGTAAAACTGCCCAATGCAGACCACAACAGGTCAAATATTCATTTGTTCAAGAAACTCCACATTTCAATAACATCGATGCTGTTAAAAATACTGCTGCTGTGATTAAAGACGACAAGTAAAAACTGTCCTCCAAACCATTATATCCATCCAGAGTCCTTCCTACTGCCGTCTGGATTAGTCTCAGAGGCTTTAAAACTCTCAACATAGGAGCAGGACGCCTCATTAAGCACCGAGAACGGCACGAAAGAAAAGAATAAACACAGAACGAAGACGTACGACGGCACAAACACGGCGTTCGAGACTAATTAGAGGTGAGAGCTGTTAAATAGGTCAGGACGAGACGGGATGAAACATGTCTGGAGGTGCATTTATCAGGCGGTAAAAGCAGTATTTACACAGATTTGTCTAAAGAGAGCAGATTTTAAAACAGCCCTCAGATGTTTTAGGTGTGAGCCGTGACATCTGTAACAAATGTTCGACAAAGCCAGAGAAAACTGCAGTTTTATGACCCAAAACAAAGACGTATTTCAGCGTTATATCTTGTGTAAACGGCAGCAGACACCAGGTGTATGGCTTCTCTCGCCTACATCAAACAATATATTTTTTATTGTCTTTTGCATCGTTTAGTTGAAAAAGCCTTTCTCAGCCTCAGCTCTGACCTCACGCCTTCTGCACCTCTCTGAGCACATCTGAAAACCCCAACGTCTGCTGTGAATGACTTCAGCTCCGGAGAAATGTAGTCTGTAGACAGAACCGAAGCAGAGTGAGGAGGAGGAGGAGGAGGAAGGGCTGCAGGCAACAGCTGGATCTGTTTCCATTGGCACAAACCAGCGCTCAGTGAAGTAAACCAAACCACTGAAGACAACCAACACAATATTCAACCACGATCCTTAATGTCGACTCTAACCGTGAGTCGAGTTCATTTTCTGATAAAGCACTAAAGCGCCACAACAACAGCAGAGTCAAAGAAAAGAAAAATCTTTTGGTGTGGAGCTAGAAACTGATGCAGACTTTTAAAACAATAGCCAAAGCCCCGTTTCCACTGGGACGGTACGGTGCAGGCAGCTGACTGGAGATAATCCTCACTCGAGAGAAAACAAGAGGCAAAAGTAAAACATTGAACGAAAATGTTTTGTTTAAATAGGTTACTTGTATTTGTTTTTGTGAAAAACAGCCATATTCAAACAAAAAACATTAATAATACACACTCACCTAAAGGATTATTAGCGCAGTACGACAGCGCAGTACGGCTCTGGCTTCATAAATTTAAACCTTGAATTTATCGTCTCCACTGCGTTAAACACAACCTGCGAGTCTCTAAATGAACCTGCTGCAGCTGTGAATGAAATGTTCAGAAAGATGAGAATAAACACACCAGGATCTTTCTTTATGTTCATTATTCACTATTCATCCAAGTTACTAAAAGTCGGCTTCAAATACGTTTTATATTTCAAACAGAGATCACAGCTCTGTTTTTGCGTTAGTTTGATGTTATCAATAAAGGTTTAAAATGTACAAGTAAAATAAATAAATAGAAAAGCAAGTACACACAAAAAACGTATTAAATCAATCCAGAGTGCCAAAAAGTGTCCAAAAAAAGATGTGTGACCTCATTATTAAATCCCACCCCTCCACCTACTAGGTTTTCTCTTGGAACATTTTCTTTCTTCAAATCAAACTGTTTAGCTCCACTTTTGGTTAAAGTCGTCCGCTCTGATGGAAGCAAAGCCCAGAGGTTTCTTTTGGTAATGGAAGGGTTTCCATTACCAAAAAAAGGCCTCCTCGTCTCTGATTGGCTGTTGGAGGAAAACGTTACGGTGTCCTTGCCTCCTAATTACACATACAATCTAAGGCTGTGTGGGCGGAGATTATTTTGATGCTGTATTTGTCCTCCATCAGTGTTTTAAATACATAACGCACTAGTGTGGACATAAAGGAAGAGATTCAAATAAAGGACCTATACATTTGGTTAAGCCTCGGTGGACGTTTGTGGGAAAATGCTGGGAGGTCTTAAATATTGGCTCACCAGTCTAAGTTCCCAGACTGCTTTTAAATATTTCAGTGAAGCCTTTTGGTTTTCATGACTACGACCTCGCTATAAACTCATCATTTCCTACTAAAACCTCCACACTTGACTAATTACTGTTCGAGCCGAGGCTGATTAAAATGGTTTCTGCTCAAAGACGAGGCGCCCTGAGCACACACAGCAGCAGCAGAGGGTTACATAACAGCCACGACGGAGGCGGCCAATGTGGACGCGCTGTTCCCAAAGGGAGGGGGCGTTACCGAGGAAACGAGGCACATCCAGCGGACCCCCCCCCCATTCACAACGACACGTGACGGAGCGGGACGGAGGGACGAGGGGAGACGGAGGGAGACGAGGGGAGACAGAGGGACGAGGGGAGACGGAGGGAGACGAGGGGAGACGGAGGGAGACAAAGGGAGACAGAGGGACGAGGGGAGACGGAGGGACGAGGGGAGACGGAGGGACGAGGGGAGACGGAGGGGCGAGGAGAGCGGAGGGACGAGAGACGGAGGGACGAGGGGAGACGGAGGGAGAGCGAGGGAGCGGAGAGGCGAGGGGAGACAGAGGGAGACGAGGGGAGACAGAGGGACGAGGGGAGACGGAGGGACGAGGGGAGACGGAGGGACGAGGGGAGACGGAGGGGCGAGAGAGCGGAGGGGCGAGAGAGCGGAGGAGGCGAGGGGAGAGCGGAGGGACGAGGAGACGGAGGGACGAGGGGAGACGAGGAGACGGAGGGGCGAGGGAGCGGAGGGAGGCGAGGAGACGGAGGGACGAGGAGACGGAGGGGCGAGGGGAGACGGAGGGAGACGAGGGAGACGAGGAGACGGAGGGGCGAGACGGAGGGACACGAGAGGAGACGGAGGGGCGAGGGGAGACGGAGGGACGAGGGGAGACGGAGGGACACGAGAGGAGATGGAGGGAGACGAGGGAGGCGGAGAGAGCGAGGGAGACGGAGGGACGAGGGGAGACGGAGGGGCGAGAGGCGGAGGGGCGAGGGAGCGGAGGGGCGAGACGGAGGGAGACGAGGGGAGATGGAGGGAGACGGAGGGAGCGAGGGGAGACGGAGGGGCGAGGAGACGGAGGGAGAGGGGAGACGGAGGACACGAGAGGAGACGGAGGGAGAGCGAGGAGAGCGGAGGGAGACGAGGGGAGACGAAGGGACGAGGGGAGACGGAGGGAGACAAAGGGAGACAGAGGGACGAGGAGACGGAGGGACGAGGGGAGACGGAGGGACGAGGAGACGGAGGGGCGAGGGAGAGCGGAGGGGCGAGAGAGCGGAGGAGGCGAGGGGAGACAGAGGGCGAGGGAGACGGAGGGAGACGAGGGGACGGAGGGAGACAAAGGGAGACAGAGGGACGAGGGGAGACGGAGGGACGAGGGGAGACGGAGGGACGAGGGGAGACGGAGGGACGAGGGGAGACGGAGGGACGAGGGGAGACGGAGGGACGAGGGGAGACGGAGGGAGACGAGGGGAGACGGAGGGACGAGGGGAGACGGAGGGAGACGAGGAGACGGAGGGGCGAGAGACGGAGGGGCGAGGAGAGCGGAGGGGCGAGGGGAGACGGAGGGAGGCGAGGGGAGCGGAGGGACGAGGGAGAGCGGAGGGGCGAGGGGAGACGAGGGAGAGCGGAGGGAGGCGAGGAGACGGAGGGAGACGAGGGGAGACGGAGGGACGAGGGGAGACGGAGGGACGAGGGGAGACGGAGGGACGAGGGGAGACGGAGGGACACGAGAGGAGACGGAGGGACGAGGGGAGACGGAGGGACACGAGGGGAGACGGAGAGAGCGAGGGAGAGCGGAGGGACACGAGAGGAGACGGAGGAGACGAGGGGAGACGGAGAGCGAGGGAGAGCGGAGGGACGAGGGGAGACGGAGGGGCGAGGGAGCGAGGGGAGACGGAGGGACGAGGGAGAGCGGAGGGACGAGGGGAGACGAGGGAGGCGGAGGGGCGAGGGGAGACGAGGGGAGACGAGGGGAGCGGAGGGGCGAGGGGAGACGAGGGAGACGAAGGAGACGAGGGAGAGCGGAGGGAGAGCGAGGGAGACGGAGGGAGACGAGGGGAGACGGAGGGAGACGAGGGGAGACGGAGGGAGACAAAGGGAGACAGAGGGACGAGGGGAGACGGAGGGACGAGGGGAGACGGAGGGACGAGGGGAGACGGAGGGAGACGAAGGGACGAGGGGAGACGGAGGGAGACGAGGGGAGACGGAGGGAGACGAGGGGAGACGGAGGGAGACGAGGGGAGATGGAGGGAGACGAGGGGAGACGGAGGGACGAGGGGACACGGAGGGACACGAGGGGAGACGGAGGGACACGAGAGGAGACGGAGGGACGAGGGGAGACGGAGGGAGACGAGGGGAGACGGAGGGACACGAGAGGAGACGGAGGGACACGAGAGGAGACGGAGGGAGACGAGGGGAGACGGAGGGACACGAAGGGAGACGAGGGGAGACGAAGGGAGACGAGGGGAGACGGAGGGACGAGGGGAGACGAGGGGAGACGAAGGGAGACTAGGGGAGACGGAGGGAGGCGAGGGAGACGGAGGGACACGAGGAGACGGAGGGGCGAGGAGACGGAGGGAGACGAGGGGAGACGGAGGGACGAGGGGAGACGGAGGGACGAGGGGAGACGGAGGGACACGAGAGGAGACGGAGGGACACGAGAGGAGACGGAGGGATACGAGAGGAGACGGAGGGAGACGAGGGGAGACGGAGGGACACGAAGGGAGACGAGGGGAGACGAAGGGAGACGAGGGGAGACGGAGGGACGAGGGGAGACGAGGGGAGACGAAGGGAGACTAGGGGAGACGGAGGGACACGAGGGGAGACGGAGGGACACGAGGGGAGACGGAGGGACGAGGGGAGACGGAGGGAGACGAGGGGAGACGGAGGGACGAGGGGAGACGGAGGGACGAGGGGAGCGGAGGGGCGAGGTAGACGGAGGGACACGAGAGGAGATGGAGGGAGACGAGGGGAGACGAGGGAGAGCGGAGGGGCGAGGGAGACGGAGGGGCGAGGAGACGGAGAGACGAGGGGAGCGGAGGGGCGAGGAGACGGAGGGACGAGGGGAGACGGAGGGACGAGGGAGAGCGGAGGGGCGAGGGGAGAGCGGAGGGGCGAGGGGAGACGGAGGGAGGCGAGAGAGCGGAGAGACGAGGGAGACGGAGGGACGAGGGGAGACGGAGGGGCGAGGGAGCGGAGGGACGAGGGGAGACGGAGGGACACGAGAGGAGACGGAGGGACGAGGAGAGCGGAGGGGCGAGAGAGCGGAGGGACACGAGAGACGGAGGGACGAGGAGAGACGGAGGGACACGAGAGAGACGGAGGGACGAGGGGAGACGGAGGGGCGAGGGAGCGGAGAGGCGAGGGGAGACGGAGAGAGCGAGGGAGCGGAGGGGCGAGGGGAGACGGAGGGGCGAGGAGACGGAGGGGCGAGGGGAGACGAGGGGAGCGGAGGGGCGAGAGAGCGGAGGGACACGAGAGGAGACGGAGGGACGAGGGGAGACGGAGGGACGAGGGGAGACGGAGGGACACGAGAGGAGACGGAGGGACGAGGGGAGACGGAGGGACGAGGGGAGACGGAGGGACACGAGAGGAGACGGAGGGACGAGGGGAGACGGAGGGACGAGGGGAGACGGAGGGACGAGGAGTGAAGGTTCAGATACAGAGGGATGAAAGTGGAGCAGGGAAAGCAGACGGAGGACTGACGGAGGGCCGAAGTGAAAAAAAAACGACAAATAAAGTGTTGCTAATCTGACTCTAAAATTTCAACAGTCCTTAGTTTTTAATCAATTGAAAATCAAACACTTGTGTGCTTAGTAAAATATAAAAATATGGTTTAAGGAAGGTATGAGATTCTGATTCAGACAAAAGGTCACAGTTTGACAATATCACAATGTTGGTCATAACTTTCAATGCATTTGTTTTCTGGGTAAATTGGGTAAAGGTAAACATTGGGTCAATATGAGACTCCAACAGTATAACCTCAAGGAAAACTATCACCGTCTCACTGTATTGTAATTACAATTGAGCAAAAGTCAAATATAAATGGGTAATTCTCCAACTCGAGTGAAATCTTTTGAAAAGCTAAGATATTTTGATATGTTTCTGGCAGTTGTTGAGCTTATATTATATTACAGCAGCTCAAATACAGCAGTGTTCAGCCTCATGACCTGCTCCCAGTGTCAATGGCACAAAGAGTCAAACACATTGTAAACTCATGGTTTATTCGTCCAAATCTTTCTTGTAATTAGATAAAAAAATATATATTTCTTCAAATGCACAAAGAACATGGCACCTTTAGAGTTCTTTATAACTTTTTAATCCCTCTAACCCAGGGGTGGGCAATTATTCCCCAAGAGCCACATTCGAACATGGGACTCACTTATATTCGATAAAAACCCCTGGACTAACTCTTTCCAGGACTTGATTAGACGGTTTAGAGTTTAGCCCTGTAATCGTTTTTTATTTGTCACACACTGCTCTTGGTCCCGACATAGTTTTATCTTAAAGTTATTTCAGAATAAATCTATAACTTCTGGACTAAACATAGTCCTTCTGTCTTCAGACTCGTTCTGCCGATTATTGCTGGAAAATGGCGTCCTCGGTCAGAAATAGGACAGGCTTCGGGGGTTTCATTTCTGAGCACTTCAAAGCCTGGACCGACATGAAACTCTTCCAGCTCGGATCATTAGCGCTAAAGATGAATAACTGCTCTGGAAAACGTCTCATTCAAGTCAAAAGTGGAAGGGTTTAGATTAAAAATATCTCTTGAGAAGTTCATTATTTTAAAAGATAAAGTGAGCAGAGCATTAACTAAAGTTCAAACAAATCTTTTTCATTGTGAAGTGTTTGGATTTTAATGAATACTTAAAGCAGGTTGTGTTGTCTTTAAAGCTTTTCTGTTTGTTTTAGTGAGTTTCAGAACATTTTATTCATAACAAGGTTTAAAAAGTCTAAAGTCTGATCCCAGTGAAGGCTTTTTCTCCAATGATTGTAACCGCCTCAGCTCCTGAAACCACACATTTGAGTTGGACCAGGATTTTACAAACTTTCTGACGTCTCAAAAGACTCCAGTCCAGACCTGAACGTCATTGGTCCAATGGTCAACAAAAATAAAAAATAAATTGTTAATCTTATTGTCCCCGTCTCAGACTCACTCTCCTGGTTCTCATTTATAAAAAGAATTTAAACAAACCAAGTTTTTTATACATAACACCAAAAGAGCTTAGTGTTAGCTGTGACTCCAGCGTCAGGACGGCAGTTCTTCGTTAAACATTATGAGATGGAATTGAAAGTATTTTTCCGTGTTTTATGTTGCCTTTTCTCTGTTGATGCTTTTCAAGGGGAACGCTCCTTTATCGAGCGTGTGATTGGCCTGTTGTCTGTTCCCGAGTGACAGGTTCTCAACTATTAAAACCTTCTATAATAAACTGTCAATGGTCAAACGATTGCTTTCACAATAAATTATTTGGGATTATAGTCCTTATCTCCAACTAGAAGAAAAAAAATCAGGTACATTTGTTTAGAACGTTCTTAAATTCAGTCCTGCTCTCGATACTGCGTTCTGTTGATGGGGAAATGGACAAAGCTCACAGGCCAAAATGGTAATCGAAAAGAAACACAAAACAGCAACATTCTCTCAAACAAATCTCGTCCTGTTTTTGTGATTGAGCCACAAAAAGACTCAAGATTAAATGCATTTACTTTCTGCTTTAAAAAGAAAACTTGAGCGTAGCTATTGCAAGAATAAAAAGCCTGGCTTTTTGGATCAACAGGATTTATTCACTTCTAATCATTTTGTTTTTAGGTTTTTAGGATAATAAAGGGGCCAAAAACATTCATTTTCAAAAACATCTGTGTAGCCTTGGCCTTTGTTAAGAGCTCCATTTCAGAAGTTCACCTCAACTTCTTTTACTCATGCAGCAAAGGGATGGATTCTTTCCCGTTTTTATGTAGAAGTTGCCACTATTTGAGTCAAAAGACAAGATATTTAAGGGGTTACCTGCATTAAATCATGCTGTACTGCTGTAGGTACCTCACATGGCGTTTTTTGGTAGAAATATCTTTTATTAGTCTCTTAACTTCACTGCAGACATCACTTTTCACCGACCTCTAAAACTGCTGACGTTTTTACATCTGACTTTAGGCGTATATTTATTTTAGGGAGCCTGACGGACGGTTTTCGGGGCAGAGCGGACCCAAGAGGCGTTGGAGGCAATAAGAGAAGGTCGAGGAAAGATAAAGCTGGCCTCACCTCTGGCTTCAGTGAGATTTATTTATCTGCCGTTCGTTCGGCAGGAGACCGAGGCAATCAGGGTTTAATGGGCACCAACGGAGACGGAACAACTTTCATAAAAACGCCTCAAACAGAAGACTGGCAGTGTCTTAGAAATGAGATTTAAACTACATAATCATGTCTGACGTTAAAATACCCTGATCAGGCAAAAGACTAAGACAAATGAGTTGTTTAAGTTTATCCAGGTTGAAATCGCTAACTCTATTAAACATGTTTGTTTTTGCCAAAAACGTCACAATGTGGCTTTTTTGTGCCCTGCTGTAATGGTCAATAATCCCAAAAATTTACTGGTTTAAATAAGAGATATCCTACAAAGATACCTAAATATAACACTACGACAAATATCCAAAGAGACTTTTGGCTTTGTCGACTGCTTTGCTCCAACAGATTTTACTGTGAATGCTGATATTTGTGAGACCTTATCCATATGTGGACTGGGCCCATTTTCTGTGGTTTTAAAAAAATACAGACTACACTGACGGACAGGGTTTGGGCTGAAAATGCTGACGTTTCTACCCTCGGCACATTTTAGAGTCAGGACACAAAGAGCACCCAGAGGAGGGAGGTGTCTGTCAGAGTGATGGAGAAGGTGACGGGGGATTTGTGAGTGTGTGTGCACCAGGGGAGGGCGGATAAGAGAGAAGACAGAGCAGAAAGTGACAGAGACGAACAGCAGATGTCTGACCTGATCCACGGCGAGCTTCTTGGCCGGAGGTTTGTGTCCGGAGATGAACGGCTGCAGCCTGAAACAGACAGAGTTAATGCAACACTGGGCTGGGGTTGGACAAAATGGAACCGCACAAAACCACAGACATGCACTGCATTAACACAGTCACTCAGAGTAAGATGTAAAAAATAATCATTAAACATGGCCTAGAACCAAAAGATTTAAACCATCAAACTGCTCTCATTCTCATTGGTCCATTCCCTCTCCAGACAGTAATAATCTCTCGTGGGCTGCCTCCAGCTTCATTTGCGCCATTTCTTTGCAGCTAATTTCCATTTCCTTGTTTTTGAGTTTATTGCCTCGAGCTCGAGCCGATGAAAAATAACCGTAATCTTAATGAAATCCCAGGGCGAAGATCAGACGATAACAAACAAAATAGAAGGAAGTGAATTTGAGGGAATCTTCAAATAAACTGAACACCTGCAGACGCGCAGCCACGGACGGAGACAAAGACAAGAGAAAGAACCGTTTTGGTTCAGTAACTTCATTCATGTTTGGTCTAAACGGCGGAGGTCCCACTGAGAAAAAGAGGCTAGTGGTGTCAAACTTAGAATTGGTCGATAAAGCTTATTTTCTTACTTTAGCCTCTTGCTTTATTCCGTTTTGACAGTTCACCCAAATAACTTCATCCTTTAATCTTCTTCCCGCTCCCCAGACACTTCCTCCAGCTCTTCCGGGGGAACACTGAGGCGTTTCCAGGCCATACTCTATAATAACTCTTAATAAAAACATGATTCAAGAGCGTATTCCTTGTCCACATGCATTTCTGTTCTATGCATTTAAACACTGCTGTTTGGAGGTTCTGGCAACATGAGCAAAATACATGACATCAAACTGACGTTTCTGAACTTCTGTCTCTGAGTTCAGTGTCAGACCGACGTCATCCTGTAAATACTGAATCATTAAACATTGTCTAATAGCATCGCCCATATTTTTCTGTGTTTCACTTTTATCGATTTAATAATTTTTGTGCTGTTTCTTTGTAAAAAGCCACATAGCCATTACTTTTTTGTCGATATTAGTCGAGTTAGCTGTGATTGGACAAAGACACGTTACGCGCTGGACATTCTCATCCATTAAAATCCTCATTAATGGAGCCTACATGACGTGTTATGGTCTCTTTCACAGAACATTCCCAATACAACAGCTAAAAGGACAGTAAACAGTTTTTTCTTCTATGCTACTCTTTGTTTAATGGGTTTGAATAATCTAAGCAGTTCTCACCAGACACAGGGTCAGGACCCAAAAGTGGGTCACGGGGGATTATATTTGGGTGGTCACAATTAAAAAATAATATATATAGAAAATGACCAATGTGCATTTAATGTAGTTGGAAAACAAGTTTTAATAGGATTTAAACAGGATTTTAGTTGGATTTGACCAGGTTTTAGATGGATTTGTAAAATAGATTTGGTCAGAAATAATAGTACGCTAAGAACTGAAATTAAACACCAAAAATAATAACTATACTAAAAAAAAATCTTTTAATTAATGGCATAAATCAAACTAAGAAAAAAATCCCAAACCAAACCAAAAGGAAAATAAGTCACAAGTCTTTGAGTCTTTTGAAATTTGTGTCCCCTGAAAAAAAGTTTGTTAAACACTGATCTATCAAAGAAAACATGGTACCAAGCCAAACAAGGGCTCACACCAATAAAAAAATAAAATAAATCACCTGGATCATGACTAAACTGAGACACCCCTAATTAAAGTAAAAAAGTGACCTTCAAAACGGCTGTGTATGCTTTATTCCAGACGCCGTTTCAAAACAATCCCAAATAAAACACCTGGTGTCGATGAAGTGAGTGACAGTCGGAGCCACAATCTTTTCCTGGAGATAATAAGTAAAGATTCCCAGAGGCTGGAATTAGCATCGTTCCCTAAAGGCCGCCCCCCGCCCCCCTCGAGGCCGCCCCCCTCGAGGCTTACAGTAAGACCCTGCGATAAGAGACGCTTTTAATTAATCTGCTTTAACCGAGCGAAAAGAGGAGGAAACGAGGGGAAAGGCCGACTGAAGGAGGTATTTTTAACAGTTTCACTTTCAAAGCTCATTATTGAAGCAGAGACGGACTGAAGACGGACTCCCTGCTGAGACACGGACCCGGTTCAGACCCCGGGGCTCGACTCGGACGACGGGAGGCGGGTCTAGAAAAGGAAATAAGGGAAGTGGATATACATTTGAGGCATTAGTGATGGAGCAGGTGAATACTGGAAAACCTTTTGAATGTGTGTTAGCTCTGTAGGATAGATTTGTTTGTTATTATGATCAGTTTGTTATTATGGGATGTACTGCACTTTTCAAAGCTTTTCCAGCACCTTACAACGGTGGTTATTATTAACACCACAACATAAAATCATTAATGATCATTAGTCTTCTTTTTTTTTTTTTTACATTCTTACTTTTAGCACTCCTGCCTCACAGCAAGAAGGTCGTGAGTTCAAAACCCAGCCGACTCAAACATTCTCGGCCGACTCCGGTCTTTCTGTGAGGAGTCTGCATGTCCTCTACGTGTTACTGTGGGTTCTCTCCAGGTACTCCAGCTCCTCCCACCGTCCAAACAAATGTATGTACAGGTTAATCTATAGTGTCCCTAGTGAATGAATGTGAGAGTTAATGGTTGTATGTCTCTGTCTGTCTCTAAATGTTAGCCCTGCGACTAACTGGCCACTGTCCAGGGTGCACCCCGCCTCAGGCCCAAAGCTGCTGGGATAGGCTCCAGTCACCTGTGACCCCTAACGGGACAAAGCGATAGAAAATGAATGAAGAAATGAATGAATAGTCTTCATTTTATGATTTTAAGATCCATCATTCTCCATATTAATGAGAAACTTACATTTTCAAACCACTTTATTAAAAATTCACATGAATTTAAAAACAGTTGTAATAAGCTCTCTGATTGTAATAGTACAGTTAATAAAAGGAAACTACTGGCTCAGATGTAACAGATTATACTCTTTGTCTCCATTAAAGCGAACTCGGCATTGGAGTTTGTGGCACAGGGCAATGGACCACACTAACGGAAGACAGGGTTACGCCCAATGTCTAGACTCTCTTAAAGTGTTAGATCTTTGAATGAAATGCACTGATGTGTTTTAAGTCATGTGATAAGGCTCAGGGGGAAGTAAGCTCAAGCTAGAGTTGATTAAATTCAGATAACCTAAAGTATTCACGTCTGAACCCTGGCCTTAACCCTTCTTTTGTCTAAAGCTGGTTCAGCTCTGACAGGTTTGGGCGGGTGTTGATGTAGCAACCGTTTTACCGTAAACACAAAAATCCATGATCATTTATTCATTTAAAAAAAACTGGGCTTTTACAAACACCTTTAACAAGAGTTCTCCAGATGCTTCAGTGGAGCAGCTCTATTTGGCAGAGTCAGGTTAGAATTCTGATGGATTTGTGAAAAGTAGACAGCGGTATATGTCTTCTTATTGCCTCTCTAATTAAACTATATAGTGATTAAGGGCGTGGTTTCAGACACAGCCCAAAGTCAAGACCGAGACCAGCGTTTATCCAGACCAAGACCTAGAAGACAAGAGTCAAAGAGGACCATACCTGAGACCACACCAACAACTGTCTCAGTTGGCTTCACTTTTTTACATGTCCGCCATCTTGGATACGGCCACAGACCTTGGACAAACATTTAATTTCCACTCAATTTACATTACACTTAATTTACACCAAAACTAAAATGGATTTTAAGACTTTTCAGAAAGTAATATTTAGTAAAAAAAAAAACATTACACTTGACAATAGCAACATCTGTTAAAAGATGATCCATCTTTTCAAATGACAGATGTGAAAGAAAACTATTTTGTATTATATTCATTTCTTATTGTGGAACAGGTGAGTATTGAGGGCATTTGTTCAGTAAATGTATGTTGTCAAAATGTAAAATCAGTGGCTTCTCCATGGCTTCTCAGGTAGAACACATACCACGTTTTCAGGAGACCTAGGTTAGATTCCGGCTTGGGTCATTTTCCCAACGTTATCCCCCCCTCTCTCCCCCTCTCTCCCCCGTCTGTCTACACTGTCCCACTGTCTCAGCCTTTATACTTCCAAATGTTTTCTCCGTTAATGTCGGACAACAATCATTAGTTTCAGCACTTTTGAAAGTTCACGTGGGTTTTTCACCACTTGCTCTGAAGAAAAGAAAAAGGAAAACTCTATGGTGCTGCTCTGCGGGCGACATGAAGAAGCTGCTGCACTTTTGTCTGTTTAATCTCCCCTGTTAATTGTTTTTTTTATTGAACTGCCAACAATGGACTCAATGTGCAATACATCTGTCGAATGTAAGATGTGTTTTGGACTATTCATCCTTCTCTTAATAAAGCTCATTAAGGAGCGGGTGTTGGGGATGAATGAAAACAAACAAAGCTCTTGAGGTAATTGTGTGACTAATGATGTTCACACTGAGTAAATGGATAGGTGTAAAAGTGTACACATGTGGATATGTCAGGGTTAGGAATGCATGTACGGATATACTGGAGGTTTGCTAATTCTGTTTTGGCACACCTCAAAGAGATAACGTTTTTAGTTCTTAACTTATTTTTGTACGCGTGTTTTCTCCGGTGCTGCAGCATTTCCGTTTTTATTCGAGACAAATTTCTCACATGGAAAACAATTAAAGAAAGTTTGAACTTTGCAGGGACAGTCACATCTCTTTTTTGAGTCATATTTTATTACTTTTATTTATTTTTTTTTTAATTGTGCTTTTGCACCTACTGTAGGCACTCAAAGCACGTTACATTAAGCTTCCATTCTCCAGTGTTACAGCTGGACCACTGGAGGCAAGGTGGGTTAAGTGTCGTGCCCAAGGACACAACGACAGTATGTGGGGGAGAGCGGGATGGTATGATGTTTTGGGATGTTTCGAGCGGGGGTCGAACCGCCCACCCGCCGGTCGAAGGACGACCGCTTTACCATTGAGCTACTGCCGCCTCTCGTTATCAAGAGCAGGAACCAGACTGACAAAGCTAACCTGTTGACACTTAATATTTTTTAAAAACGTACAGTAAAGAGCTACATATGAACAACAGCCATGTTAAATTAGTCCCGACGTCACAACTCAGACAGTTGTGGTGCTTCTAGATGTACCCGACTCGTTGTTCATGCGCACTTACACGTCAGAAACTCGTAAACACAAAAAACCCGACACCACTTGAATTCATCAAAAAGTTCAACCATTGTCTCTCGTTTAATCTCTTTAGTAGAGCTCGTCACTGCCCCCTACAGACCACCACAGATCCGTAGCCACAAGCTTTGGGAAAACGGATGTGCATCTAACAGAATAAACTTGAAATAAAAAAATAAATGAATCATGAGCAACAAATGTTTTCAAAGATTGAGTTATCATTTTAATTTGAATTCATTTACATGTTTGTGTTTTTTTTATTTACTTCAAATCCTGTTGGGTTCAATCCATTGAGAGAGCTGCTTCTGCCTCATTGTTTTTAATTACTCCCTGCTCAAATCCCTTCGCTCTCAATCAACAGCGCCATGTTCCTGCTCACATCAACCCCAGTCGAGGGAACTATTTGATTATTTACCCAGCGCTAATCCAATCGATAACGGAGCGAGGAGGAAGGAGGAGACCAGGAGTAATCTGACGTCAAATTAGTTCAGCGTCGAGCTCTGATTTGAAAGAAAGAGATAATATCAGGGCTTCAAACTCGATTTTACAGATGGGAATGAGTCCTCGGAGTCAGAGCAATTAAAACAGATGGATCTTCAATACAATGCCAAACAAAAGACTTTCCCACTCAAACACACACGGGTTTGTACTATTTCCAGGACATTTTACAAGACATTAGAGTTTCACAAGAAAGAAAAGTATCTGTTTTACACCAGTGTATATTCATTAAATGGTCTGGAACACACTGATTGACCATTTTTTGACACTGACAAGGCTGTTCAAAGAGAAGATATAAATCTAAATTAGAGTGGTGTTACCGTTTTCAAATAAAAGGCTGTTACTATGATGTTTATCGCCCGACTCTAATCGATAAACACTTGAGGTTTAAAAGTAACATATACAGTATGTGTAGTTCAAGTATTCATTTAGACTCATTTAACCCTGAGACTTTATGTAATCTAAAGATAGAACTAAGCTTGCGTTTATCATCACTCTACAGCCTTCAGTGGATTTTATTTAACTTTGTGGCTTGAAAACGTCACTCTCGTGTTTGGAACCCCCCTCGGTTTTGGCCACACTTCCATCATTTGTTCCACATTTGATTGAGCTCAAAAGAGAGTGGCACTTTGTTTTTTTAAACGAGGCGCTAACCGGTCTGTGACATTAGCGCAGATGGATGGCCTTTCTGATCGACTTCACGCCCTCCTCGTCCTTCGAAGGAGACTTCTGGGGCCCTCGTTTAGTCCTGAGAGCCGAGATTAGCCTCCCACAGACAGAATACACACAGGAAGTCTTAAAAAAAAAAAAAAGAAGGGATTTCTGATGAAGCCAGGGTTTTAACATGTTGTTGAACGAAGGCGTGACCAAAGAGGGAGGATCACAGAGCGACACGCAACACTAATCACACAAATGAGCGGGAAATGGTCCGCATCAAAGCAGACACACTCAAACTAACACATTAAATAAACTGCTATTAAAGACCATAAACTAATTGTATCCTTGTTTCTCTTGTGATGTTTTGCGAAGATTGCATTTGCCATACCTGTAATCGAAAGCAATATCTCAAAGTATGTCTTATAAACTATTTAAAGTTCATTTGATGGGGACAAGTATACTTCTGTGAATTTACAAAGCTCTAAAAACACAATAAAACACTTGAAAGAGCTCAAAGATGGTCACCAAACTGAACTCCTATTTTAAATGACTCCAGTCTAAGTCCTGTTTAAGTTCAGGAAAGTAAAGCCCTTTACAAACTCACAAAATGACAAACCTAACCTGCTGCGCTAACAAATATCCACCTGGCTACTAGTCACCTTATTCACCACGCCCACTTTTGTGATTGACACACTTCCGCTTTGTCTGAGCGTTTCTAGTTATCAGATGATCCCATTAGATTTT
Organism: Neodontobutis hainanensis; assembly: GCA_024349245.1. Lineage (NCBI taxonomy): Eukaryota > Metazoa > Chordata > Actinopteri > Gobiiformes > Odontobutidae > Neodontobutis > Neodontobutis hainanensis. The sequence continues at coordinate 61,284 of JALDNG010000120.1, read as the reverse complement.
ACATTGGAGATAGTTTGTAGAAAAACATTGGAGGAAACTAACAATTCACTAAAGAACTCAAACGGAACAAGTCTGGTTCACCCGAGACACATATGAGACGATATGAGAAAGTGGCCTCGGATTATCTACAGTGATAGTTTTACTTTGTTTTGACACTCGGGGTTGATGGTTCATATTTGAGAAACTAAAAGAGTACTGAAGCATATCAGTTCTTGCCCAGCGATAAAGTTGGTTGTTGTATATATGTGTTAAAAGCACGTGTTAGCCCAAGTCAGGCCAGTAGCACGTCAAGTCGTTTGGCAGGAGTTGGTAACAATAAAACAGAGCTGTGGAAACTAAGGCATGCTATGGTGTCGCTGGTTTGGGGGGGTCCTGCAGTCACGCCGCGGCATTATTGTGGAAAGTATGTTAATCTAGACTAGTTATGTGACGTTCATGTGCCTTTCTCTTGCTTATGACAACACAAGTCTACCTGGGCTGCCATTCACATGCAGCCCCGCGCTACACTAAGCTAAGCTAACTGTTTAGCTTGTATCCTCTAGATTTTGGTCAGCACGGGTTGTTGGGATCACTGCATTGTTTTAAAAAAAATATTATCATTATAGTAGGTTAAAAGTCCTTTGCTTTCCGGTCTGTCTTAAAACGGATAAACAGTCGTGGGCGCTTCAGTGGCGCTGCACAGCCCAACCATTTCTGTGGCTGCAGTGTTGGTTTCCCCGCCACAAAATGAGAAGAGCAAACATACGCACGCTTTCCTGGGTTTATTAAATATAGCCTCTTTAGCATCGGTCCTCCTCTTTTGGTGGTGGGTGCTCGTAGCAATGTTGAGAGGGAGATGTCTCTTTTTCCAGTTGTTGTGGCACCTTCGGACTGAGCATACACTAGTTAAATTGTATTTATATTGGGATAAATAGTAACGCTATGTAAAACGGCTTCACCGGAAGTTGTGAAACAACGTGACAAAGATGGCGCCACCCACCGGTGACTAGAGTTAAATCCGTCTATGAACCTGCTGATAGTTTTCATTTTAGCTCCATTATTGTTTGAACACATGCAGCCTCTAATTCTCCCATCGTGATAAGAACAACACCAAAAGATAACGTCTAACCTTAAATTGAAGGATGGATGATAACGTGAGGGTGACGGTGACATTTTGACAATAATACGCTCCCATAAAAAGGGAAAGTGTTTATTCCAGTTCCAGTTTAATTCTTTTTAATAAACAAAAATACTGTTTTTTGTGGTGTTGTGTTGTCTCTCTTTTTCATGAGTTTTAATCAGTCGAATTTCCTGCATTTTGTCTAAAGTCTGAACTATCTCTAAACTCTTTCACAAATGAACCAGACCAGATATAAAAGTCAGAACCAAACAGAGCAACTGTAAAAGTGCCCCCAGTTTTTTCTTTGCTTGACTACTGCCAAAAATGATATAACAGTTCTTATTGTTCAAACAGATAAACGATACAGTTCTTATAATACATCCATAAGTATTGATCTGGCTTATATAGCTATGGCCTGTATTACCATTTTATTATTGATACATCTTGAATTGTTTTGAGCTTGTGCGATAAATCCTAGTGTTGCACGATTAGTTTCCAAAACTCTACAAACCAGTGCTTCTAATGGGAAACTAAAACCCCAGCAGACTGTATTCAGCGTCGATTAAGACTTTATTGGTGCAAGTAAACTTCCCTGTTGACTCCTCAGAAAATGCGGAGTGTTGTCCAAAGTAAGTGAGCGTATAAATCTGTAATCCTTCCCTTCAGAAAAACGGCTCCCAGCATCAGCGGGAAGTCGGGCATCGAGCGCCTCTCCCACGCTTTGTACCAGGCCACTCGGAGCTTTGTTTGGACTTTCTTGTCGACGCAACGCCTGCTTTAATGATTTTCTCAAAAGGCAGCCAGCGTCAATCACTGCTCTCCACTTTGGCCTCGGTTTAAAAAGGGCTTTTGAAAAACAAGGGAGTGTATCTCAGCTGAAGATTTATGTCAAAGCTATTGGAGAAGTAAAGAGAAGTGCTGGGCCTGTCACAGCTCAAAAAGCGTCATTAATCAAGTGCATCTTTGTTGTGTTTCTGCAAACCCCTCCTACAACAATTATCCAACTTGGTCTATTGTTTTTTTTAAATGACAAATCCAAAATCGGGATGCTTTGAGCACATTTGCCAGAACGACAGGTACCGACGAAGGTTGTATGTACTCAGTATTTATGAATCAAACAAAGAAATCAGTGCCATCTTGATTTTTAAAGGAATCATTACAGACTAATGCTTTTCTATGCTCCCTGTAAAAATGAAGGTAATTTCAAAAAATTATAATTGGCCTAATGAGCCATTTATGCTTCACAAGTAGCTCGGCAAAAAGTAGAGCGAGGTGTAAACACTAATGTTTTCTAGAGTGACATACACGCCACTCAAGGTCTTCACACAAAGTCATACTTCTTCTAAAACAGCGGTCTTCAATTATAATCAGCCGAGGTCCGCTTAGTTAACTTTCCTCAAGTGAGGGGTCCGGAAAATTTAAATAAAAGGATATGGGTTTGAATATAATTCTTTAAAGTAAAGATTACTGTATTTATCCTTTGTTTTCCCCGTATGTAATTACCCCGTAATTAATCCTAAATGCTGTAATAGCATTTAGGATTCGCACACAAACTGACACAACTTAAGGAAGACTCAACCTGTGTCACGCATCTCCAAACCCTTCGTTCACACCTTTTCAGTTTTTAATCACCCAAATGAACATGTGTTGGGTCCAAATGAACGCGAATAGTGTGAGCTGTTACTACTACTACTACTACTACTACTATGTGACAAACGAGTCAAGTACCTCACTTACAACACAATAGAGAAGATGACAGACAAATGTACAACTCACCACATTATTAGACGTCCTCACTTCCCTCTGAGTCTTTTTAATCCTGACATGAAACCTGTCCAGTCCTGGTTCAGTTCTGGATTCATTCTGATTATCAAAGCAGCCTGGACTGGACGATAAAGGGCTGTTGTTCAGCTTTGACTCTGACACGGAGCTGAGGAGATGAATAAACTACAACAAACGTTCCCTCTCCGTCCATAACGTCAGTGAATCTTCGTTATGTTTTGCCAAGGCTCAACTTTTAGATTTTAGTCGTTTCTAACGCATTATCAGGCTACGCTAAACATGTTGAATTTGCCGCTGCTCTGTCCGTAACCATAATAACCCGAGGACCCGCGCGTGTTGACGTAGCTGTCCTAGAAGTGCTGGTTCAAAAATAAGTTTTACAAAATGCGCTTGTAATTATGAATAATGTCTTGCGGTCCAGATCAAAGTCTCTCGGGGTTCGGTTCTGGACCGCGGTCCGCCTATTGAGTACCCCTGCCTTAGATGCTAGAAAAGCTGCGCGGGTTAAAATAGAAACACTCCGACAAAAGTCAATAATTCTAAATAATTTATGGGTTATTGGTCCGGGTCCGGATAGAACGGCGGCTGGGTCCGGATCCGGACCGCGGTCCGCCTATTAGTGACCTCTGTTCTAAAAGCACAAACGCGTATTAAAAAAGTAATACGTCTGGCCCCAGGGCCAATGACGGTCCTATGTGAGATTTTAAAAGGGCCTTCAGAGATAAAATGTAATGTTTATGAAACCAACAGCAGCAGCTTTATACAAACAAGTTTAAATCCATCAAAAACCTGTTCAAATCCATCTAAAACCTGTACTTGTTAAGGCTGTCAGCCCTTGGAAATTTTCTCTCATCAAATATGGCCTTAGTTACAAAAGGTTTGGACACCTCTGACGTAAAGGTGTCCCATTTATGCTCAACTCATTTGTGGAACTACTTTTGGGACATTTTGGCCCCTGGTCCCGAGTGTGCGGTTTGAGCCCTGCAGTAAAAACCATAAACCCTCCTAAATGTTGCACTTTTGCCTGAACACAAAGCAAGCATTTATTGTAAACAACTGTTCTGGATTTTAAAGTTAGCTTTGTACGGCTCTTGACTAAAACATCACATGTAATGTTTACATTACATTAAACACAAACAAATTATGTAACATTAATTAAATTGATGCAGCTCTTTAAAATCGAATGTTCAGAAGGATGGGAATAAACCAGAAACAATTAAATGTTTACTGCATATGGCATCTTCTGTGTCTCGTGTGACGTCCGTTTCTGCAGCAGACGTCTCTCTTTGGACACAGCTCAGAGGAAACACAAGCCTCTTCAGGAGAAACTCAACATGTACCGTTCATCTCTTCAATCATATCCCGGGCTCGCCTCAGTCTTGTCCTCACACACGGACTATAACTGTTCCTAAAACCTCGCCTCAGTCTTGTCCTCGCACACGGACTATAACTGTTCCTAAAACCTCGCCTCAGTCTTGTCCTCGCACACGGACTATAACTGTTCCTAAAACCTCGCCTCAGTCTTGTCCTCGCACACGGACTATATCTGTTCCTAAAACCTCGCCTCAGTCTTGTCCTCGCACACGGACTGTAACTGTTCCTAAAACCTCGCCTCAGTCTTGTCCTCGCACACGGACTGTAACTGTTCCTAAAACCTCGCCTCAGTCTTGTCCTCGCACACGGACTATAACTGTTCCTAAAACCTCGCCTCAGTCTTGTCCTCGCACACGGACTATAACTGTTCCTAAAACCTCGCCTCAGTCTTGTCCTCGCACACGGACTGTAACTGTTCCTAAAACCTCGCCTCAGTCTTGTCCTCGCACACGGACTGTAACTGTTCCTAAAACCTCGCCTCAGTCTTGTCCTCACACACGGACTATAACTGTTCCTAAAACCTCGCCTCAGTCTTGTCCTCGCACACGGACTATAACTGTTCCTAAAACCTCGCCTCAGTCTTGTCCTCGCACACGGACTATAACTGTTCCTAAAACCTCGCCTCAGTCTTGTCCTCGCACACGGACTATAACTGTTCCTAAAACCTCGCCTCAGTCTTGTCCTCGCACACGGACTGTATCTGTTCCTAAAACCTCGCCTCAGTCTTGTCCTCGCACACGGACTATAACTGTTCCTAAAACCTCGCCTCAGTCTTGTCCTCGCACACGGACTATAACTGTTCCTAAAACCTCGCCTCAGTCTTGTCCTCACACACGGACTGTAACTGTTCCTAAAACCTCGCCTCAGTCTTGTCCTCACACACGGACTGTAACTGTTCCTAAAACCTCGCCTCAGTCTTGTCCTCGCACACGGACTATAACTGTTCCTAAAACCTCGCCTCAGTCTTGTCCTCACACACGGACTATAACTGTTCCTAAAACCTCGCCTCAGTCTTGTCCTCGCACACGGACTATAACTGTTCCTAAAACCTCGCCTCAGTCTTGTCCTCGCACACGGACTATATCTGTTCCTAAAACCTCGCCTCAGTCTTGTCCTCGCACACGGACTGTAACTGTTCCTAAAACCTCGCCTCAGTCTTGTCCTCGCACACGGACTATAACTGTTCCTAAAACCTCGCCTCAGTCTTGTCCTCGCACACGGACTATAACTGTTCCTAAAACCTCGCCTCAGTCTTGTCCTCGCACACGGACTATAACTGTTCCTAAAACCTCGCCTCAGTCTTGTCCTCGCACACGGACTATAACTGTTCCTAAAACCTCGCCTCAGTCTTGTCCTCACACACGGACTATATCTGTTCCTAAAACCTCGCCTCAGTCTTGTCCTCGCACACGGACTGTAACTGTTCCTAAAACCTCGCCTCAGTCTTGTCCTCGCACACGGACTATAACTGTTCCTAAAACCTCGCCTCAGTCTTGTCCTCGCACACGGACTATAACTGTTCCTAAAACCTCGCCTCAGTCTTGTCCTCGCACACGGACTATAACTGTTCCTAAAACCTCGCCTCAGTCTTGTCCTCGCACACGGACTATAACTGTTCCTAAAACCTCGCCTCAGTCTTGTCCTCGCACACGGACTATAACTGTTCCTAAAACCTCGCCTCAGTCTTGTCCTCGCACACGGACTGTAACTGTTCCTAAAACCTCGCCTCAGTCTTGTCCTCACACACGGACTATAACTGTTCCTAAAACCTCGCCTCAGTCTTGTCCTCGCACACGGACTATATCTGTTCCTAAAACCTCGCCTCAGTCTTGTCCTCGCACACGGACTATAACTGTTCCTAAAACCTCGCCTCAGTCTTGTCCTCGCACACGGACTATAACTGTTCCTAAAACCTCGCCTCAGTCTTGTCCTCGCACACGGACTGTAACTGTTCCTAAAACCTCGCCTCAGTCTTGTCCTCGCACACGGACTATAACTGTTCCTAAAACCTCGCCTCAGTCTTGTCCTCGCACACGGACTATAACTGTTCCTAAAACCTCGCCTCAGTCTTGTCCTCGCACACGGACTATAACTGTTCCTAAAACCTCGCCTCAGTCTTGTCCTCGCACACGGACTATAACTGTTCCTAAAACCTCGCCTCAGTCTTGTCCTCGCACACGGACTATAACTGTTCCTAAAACCTCGCCTCAGTCTTGTCCTCGCACACGGACTGTACCTGTTCCTAAAACCTCGCCTCAGTCTTGTCCTCGCACACGGACTATAACTGTTCCTAAAACCTCGCCTCAGTCTTGTCCTCGCACACGGACTGTACCTGTTCCTAAAACCTCGCCACACATTTGCAGTTACATTCTGCAGATTTTGGTGGTACGTTTTCCTACCCTTCTTTTGAATAAACAATCTAACATTTTGGTATTCCACTTTCTTTCTTTAGCACAGCTGGGATGTAACAGGAGCTTGAAAACTGGGCAGACTCCATTAAATCAGATCAGGACAGTTCTAGAGTAAAACTGTAGACTTGCTTTAAAGCCATATCATCTTGGTTTGATTTCAATGCTTCTCATCATTGTTTTGTTTCTGTTTGAATGAGTAAAATTACAAAACGGTTTATTTTCTCTGATAAGATCTCGTTAGCGCGTGTTGTCAGTGAAGTGTTCTGTCGGTGGCAGTGATTAATCTGCCTTCAGGGGGACTCCCTTTGAGAGGTCAGGGGTCAAACGGCTGTTGACAGCGAGGCCCGTGGCGGCAGACTTTTCGGCAGCTCTGCGTCTCCGCGGTGACGCTTTACAGCAGCGGGGAGTGGCTCCTCGATGCGCGGTGGGAGTCGAGCGTTGACAGAGGATAAACGACTCACAGAGAGAAACGGGACCAGGACACGGTGGGACAGGGAGGGGCCCGAGACACATGTTGCACTGGGACACAACAGTTACTTTTGGTGATATTTGCAGCCTTCAGTCCCAACAGTAGCCCTGTGTCCCATTTGGGTTAAGAGAGGGAGAGACAAATTCAGCTTTTATAGTGCGTCCTAGCTTTTATATAAAAATGAGACTGATCTAAAAGTAAACGGGTGATTTTTGTTGATATGCCACATATGTACAATTTATTTTCCATAATTTATGTGGGTTTAGGTGTAGTTCCTAAGGTTATGGTGGTGTTAAAATAAAGAGGAATAAACTCAAATATCAGGATTGTTTTACAAAAGTAAAAATAAATAAATAAATAAAACATCTGTCTGTCGTCCTGGAGCAAAATCTGCAAAACATTGGACTTTTTCTGTTTTGACCTCATACGCAGTGTTTTTGAACACAGACAATGCACCCTTTAAAAATGTATTTTTCTAAACGTGGTGACGTGTCGGCTCAATTTACACACTCGTACTGACTGTGGTTTTATTAATGAACAGTGCACGTCTGTGGTAAAGATATAAACCATAATGGCAGCTGCAGAACAATATTCTCCAAACTTTTTCATTGCTTTTTGTGTTAAAGAACAATGGGTGCCATTAAACCTCATTTTCTGTGTGTTGTGGATAAAGATGTTTAGCAAAAAGCTAATGGGAAAATCAGTCTGTAAAAACGGGAAAGTCCAAAGCCATTTATTAAAATATAAACCTAATGGTTCTGAATAACTGCTGTATTTCATAGACACCTCAGTCTTTTTACCTTATGTCAGAAAATTCTCATTTCAGGACAGCTACAATGTGATAATCTTCTCCTCCGCTGCTGACCGCTCACTTTCCCAAACCCCTTTGTACAGAGTTCAAACCTGGATACCTTTTGGACGGTCTCCCATTTATCTAAGCCCACCCCCACCTCCTCCTTCTCCCAGACTCTCTCTGCCTCAACTATCAGTCTCTGCCGAGCTTAGTGGCTCGTTCCTAATCAGCTTACTGCCAATGAGACTAAGCCGCGGCTCAAAAGGCGACGGAGGGAGGGGGGGGGGTGGTGGGGTTGCCGGCGGGGGGGTGGTGTCAATAAAACTCAGTGGAAATAAAATGAACAGGAACTAATACATGGGCTTAAAGAGAGGGGGAGGAAAAAGGAGCGTGTTTTTCACAGAATGGAGTGGCTTTTCTCGACCTTATCTCACAAATTTGAAATATGGGAGAGAAATTATTATGTATCATGGTTAAATTACAGATTAATGCATGTTTAATGTTGTGTTTGAGCAATTTGTGGTGTATTAGGGGCAAAAATACTTCGTGAAAAATGAAAAGAAGTACAAAGAATTCTGCTGTGGGAGAAACAAAAAAATCTAAATGTGTGCATTTCAAGATGGAAAATTATGGATGGAATAGACCTTCATTTTACAGTTACATTATTCTGAAGGCAAACATGCAGCCTACAATTCCGCCCCTGACTTTAAAGGATGGGTTTCTTTTTGGAACTAAGCTTTTAGCCGTGTGCACAAAATGGAACATTAATGTGCTTCTTATTCAACAGGGTCAGTTTGTTCTTTCTGGTCACAGCGAGACTTGTGCATAAACAGAGACGTTTTGAAGCTGACTTCGACTGACGTTAATGTGAATCCTGGTGGAGTGGTGTAATCTACAGGAGGAAGAGCTGCTGGGTAACTTGGTTAACACTTATTAGAAAAAAATGATTTTATCTTTAAAAAAAAGTGTACATTTTTCTAAAACAACTTTCACACATCCACTAAGATCCGGAGCGTGCACCGATTGTATCCGTGTGCCCTTGGTTGTATGAACAAACCCCTCTAACTTTCGCACCTGTACCTGATCCTCCAGGGACCCCAGTGTCAGGTCCAGAGAGTCCCGTTGAGTGAGAACATTTACAGTGTAATCTCCGGTGAGACGTGTGTCTGGAGCTGAAGCCTCGTACTCTCTGCAGCCGTTTCAACTTTACTTTTGGTTTGGTTAAAGTCCTCACATGTTCCAACAACTGTCGTTTAAATATTAGCACAAGAATCACTGTCTCCGTTAAGGACTCGGCTGAATTGTTAGCTTTGTGTTTGCTCCGTTAAGCTAATTAAGTGTCCTCCCATTCATTTCCCAAAAAGTCCTTTTGCGTTTAATGTCTACTTAGTTGCATAATTTAGGTTCTTTGCGTTTATATTTAATTGTTCTTAATCTTCAAACACTTGCATAATGTTCTTAGACTGTTAGCCAGGCCTTTGTTCTTTGAAGATCTCAATAAAAAAAACACGGATCATGCTCGGGTTTTATTTGACTACACCAGAGTAACAGTTATTCAAGTTGCTCTCGACTGTTACTCTTAGGCTTCAGTTTTCATGTTAATATCATGTCTGGAGTTGGCCTAAAGCACAAAAGGAGGACTATATTTCAGTGTCTGGAGTCTCTTCTTGTGGCTTTGTGGGAAAGCCTTCATCTTCTAAGCTCTGCTCCAAAAGGCCACCACAATCGCTCCCATAGTGTCAACATTTTCAGATGCCGACTGGGCTTTTTCCCCTCTTTTCTCTGATGCGTTTAAGCCATGGATAAAAACTGGGATGTTTTCCAAATGGCCCAGTTTTTAAAGAGTTTTTCTGCCTCGAAATTCCAGGCCGATCCGGTGCCCCATTAGTCACAGAGAGAGGGCTGTGTGGAGAACAAAGCTTTGGCCGTTGGAGGCAGTTTGGAGGAAAAGCTGCTGTCGCTGGACGTCCACAATCAAAGGATGCTCTCATTCGCAGTGGGTCAGAAAAAACTGCTGCTTAGACTGAGATTAGATGAAATATCTGAAGGTTTCTCAGGATAAAAGATGTGGATTTATTAAACAAAAAAAAAAGTTGCAGCAGCTGTACTATTTTATACGATAAGACCTGAACTTTTAGGGGCCAAGTCCAGACCAAGACTAGAACATGATACAAAGACGAACATCGCAGGAAACTGTTCAAGTCTGAGACCAAGTCCAAACTCACGGGGGTTGTTAGAGCTGGTGAAGGAAGCCGAGAGGAGTTAGAGGCTAATCCAGTTTTCCTCCTGTTGTAGTTAGAATCTACCGAGCATGACCCTTATTTTCCTCCAAGTTTTGATCCCGTTATGATCAAAAACAGAGATTCCTGCACACATAACAGGACATAATAAATGTGCTTCAAAAGGCTGACGTTTTTTTATGACTAATGGCATGTCTTTCATTTATAGCTGGTTAAATCGTGTATTGTTTAGAAATATGAAGATATTCTCACTGATTTGGTCAATGAGTGCATTTACCTGCCTTTCAGAATCCTAGTTTTTAGCTAATATATAACAATATATATTAGCTCAAAACTAATATGTATTGTTATATATTAGCTCAAAACTAGGATCCTGAAAGGCAGGTAATAGATAACAATATTAGGGATATAATGTTTATAAGAACTTGGAGAAAAAAGTTATTACATGACAAAAGTAACAGACATGGCTTCTTTAGACCATCACAAACAAGGACTAAAATAGTCCTGATTTTTAAAAAGTGCACAGGAAGAGGTTTTGAAAAAAAAAAAAACTGACGTTCTTCAGAAACTTTCCTGAGCTCGACCTATGCTCTGCTCCACACCTGTCCTAAGAAATTCAGGGGTGGCTGAATGATTATAACACTAATTGTTCATTAAACATTAAAAATATAATAAATGTATAGAATAGAGCCATCATAAGGAGGTTTAGATCATTTTCAGTCCTGTTCCAGTGTCACACAGTCCTGTTCGATCACAAAAGAAGCCCTGGAGAACATTAGTGTTGAAGTTCTCTCTCTTATTTTAGAAACATTAGACTTAATAAGCATTTAATTATGAAACAAGACAAAAACCTTTCTCTGTAAAAAGACAGAGCTGAATATACACTTTTTCTGTTTTATCAGCAGCCATTACTTCCTTATTGACATCAGTGTCGACCAATGGGAGCACTCCTTTTTTCCAGAAGCTGTGATTGTTCAAAGAACATTCTGAACAATAAAATCATCCAAAAATAAAGCTGCAATTAGGTCTGCAACACTTTTTGGAAATGTTTTAATTAAAGTAAAGGGAAAAAAAAATCCCTGTTACGCACCTTCTCTGGATCTGTTCGTTGGTGGAATGATCTACTGCTTCTACAAGATCAGCAGATTCTGTAGCCATCTTTAAAAAACGCTTGAAAACACATCTTTTCCGTCAACACCTGACTGACAAACACTGAATTCTACTTTTCTATCAATTCCTTTTCAAAAAAAAAAAAAAAAAAAAAAAAAAAAAAAATTCTTATCCTTGGCTTTGATTACTGTGCTAGGTTTTTAACTGAATAGTTTTTTGTGCACTTATGCTTTTTGTTACCTTGTGTTGTTGAAATTGCTTCCATTGTTTTCCTCACTTGGATAAAAGCGTCTGATAAATGACTAAATGTAAATGTAGCTACAACCTCCTTCGATTTGAACTGTTTTTGATTCTGATGTAAAGGCCTACTTTTCCATGAGCTCAATTCAGTTCCAAAAAACAAAGGGAAACCTGATGAAAACCACACATTTAGAGTTAATTTCCAAAGCCTCCAGCAGCGGATCATCGGCCACTGTTTTTAGGAAAGACTCTGGGAGGGGCAGGGCTCACAGGGAGGGGCCCCGAAACCACAGACAAATTACACACAGCCCCTGAACACAGCTGCTGGCTTCAGAAGGAAAACATCCGCTTCCATCGAGCAGAACGGCACCGCCTTGTTCGCTCTGAGGCACTGTTTCCTGTTTTCCAAAGGGGTTTTAAAAACACACAGGTGACTTTTGCACTTTGTGACACCTGTTACAGAAGTGGGACAACACCAGTGTTAAACCGAGGACCTGAATATCCACAGACCTTCGTTCAAATGAGGACTAAAGTTTATTAAAGTTTCAGGTTACACTTTATTCTGTAAATAGGCTGTTTATATTTTTGTGTCTTTCATTTTATTTTTTTAATTTATGAATTTTTCATACATGTCCTAAACACTTTGATTAGAGAAAGAAACTGAATTTTGAAATTTTTGTAAAAAAAATAAATAAAATTGACAAACCTTTTGAATCTTGAATCTTAAAAGGTTAGCATTAGCTCTAGCCTCGATGAAAACTCTCCAGGTAGTGGCATTAGCAAATGTAGTTCTGACTTAATAGAACAAATGACTGCTCTGGTGAACTTAAATCTCCCTCAAATGTCTGTGTTTGCGAGGTTTACCTCTAAATCGAATGCTTTAAGTGAACAATACAGAGACGAAAACCAAATTTAAATGGACTTAAACTGGGTTAGAGTCAAGTAGAGTTGCCCAGTGTAATCTGTGTCTCTAACAGAAGTGATATTAACTGAACTAAAGGATTATTTTAATAACAGAGGTGTTGTTCACATGGAGGAGATAAAAACCAAACTGAGCTGGAGCTCCTGCGTCGTTTCCAGAGGAGCTTCAGCTGTTGGTGCAGCATTACACAGAAGACGTCCTGCCGTTACAGGAGCCAGCAGACCAACGGCAGACCTACAGCAGCCCTACAGCAGCCCTACAGCAGCCCTACAGCAGCCCTACAGCAGCCCTACAGCAGACCAACGGCAGCCCTACAGCAGACCAACGGCAGACCTACAGCAGCCCTACAGCAGACCAACGGCAGCCCTACAGCAGCCCTACAGCAGCCCTACAGCAAATCTACGGCAGACCTGCAGCAGACCTGCAGCAGATCTACAGCAGACCAACGGCAGACCTACAGCAGCCCTACAGCAAATCTACAGCAGACCTACAGCAGACCTGCAGCAGATCTACAGCAGCCCTGCAGCAGCCCTACAGCAGACCAACGGCAGACCTACAGCAGGACTACAGCAAATCTACGGCAGACCTACAGCAGCCCTACAGCAGACCAACGGCAGACCTACAGCAGCCCTACAGCAGACCAACGGCAGACCTACAGCAGGACTACAGCAAATCTACGGCAGACCTACGGCAGACCTGCAGCAGGCCTACAGCAGGCCTACAGCAGCTCTACAGCAGGCCTACAGCAGGCCTACAGCAGACCTACAGCAGACCTACAGCAGACCTACAGCAGGCCTACAGCAGACTGGTAGTTGGTGCAGCTGATTTAGTTTGTGTTGTGCATTGTAATTAAATATTTGTCTGCACACAAAGCTTTTGACAAACAAGATGGCAACATCAATAAAGAAACTCATGACTATAACATGGTCTATAGCCACATATCATTATCCGGCAATCTCTCGACAACAGGGCTCAGTTGGACGTGGCTCAAGGCATATACTGTATATTTAGTTAAAACCTGAGTTTGTTAGTTTGACTCAAACTAACCTAACTTTCAGAGATATAATCATTTTTCTTGAACTAGAGAACATTCATGCCTTCTACTTCCTTAACCACTGCTTCCTCTCTTCCCTTGAGTCTATTCTTAGGCCAACATCTGGCACGAGAACGTCGTCTCAAGTTGTTCTCCGTTTGTGGCATTTCTACAGCTGCCCGTCTGACCTCCTGACGGAAAAAATACGCACTAAGGAATTTGCTTTTTCTCAACCCAAAAATGGTTTAAAACAGTGGAGTAAAGAAGGAATCAAATGGGAATGGAGCAGGACAGAAAGAAAGGAGGGAAAAAAATATCACTGCGGGGCAATTAACTGGACTATTTCTGGAAGAGTGGGCTCCGTTCTGCAGCGGGACGGGAACAGGGAGGGTCTGTTTGGCAGCTGCCACAAAGACAAGGCAGGGGAACATGTGTGGGACCTACACAGTGGACTGACAAGGATCAGGGTTTTTAGAGAAACATTACATAGGTAGAAGTATTTCACTTTTTGGTGGATCTATTTGGATTTTGTGCTTTAATACTCTTTCCCTGCCCTTTGAGATTTGTTAGATCATTATTATCTTCCACATACGCTTGCCTTTGGGCCCGAGGTCCTGCATGAGCTCAGCCTTTACCCCGCGCAGCGTAGGTTCACTAACAACATAGTGTCAACAGGAAGAACAACTCTCTTCCAGGAAAGACATTGTATCTTCAGTTTTGAATTGATTCGAATTTGCAGCCTCAGATGCAGCACAAACAACGCCTCGCGATTCCGTCCCGCCCTCGCCCCTGCTCTCGCCCCGCTTACGTCCCCGTCTCGTCCCCCTCCCGCCCCGCTCTCGTCACGCTCTCGTCCCGCCCACGCCCCGCCCCGCCCACGCCCCGCTCTCTTCCCGCTCATGTCCTGCCCTTGTCCCGCTCCGCTCTTGTCCGCTCTCGTCCCGCCCTCGTCTAGTCCCGCCCCGCTCTCTTCCCGCTCATGTCCTGCCCTTGTCCCGCTCCGCTCTTGTCCGCTCTCGTCCCACCCTCGTCTAGTCCCGCCCCGCTCTCGTCCTGCCCATGCCCCACTCTTGTCCCGCCCATGCCCTGCTCCCGTCCCGCCCACATCCCGCTCACCTCTATCATCTATGTTTTTCTACAATTCTTCAATGAAACTCGATCAAACCACTTCTAATCGTTCTTTCAAATCAGAAAAGTACTGCACACGTAGCTTATTGTGGCTTTGTGAACCTGAGGAGTGTCACGACTCTTCTTTCTTAAATGAACTTTGTAGTTTTGTTATAATTAAGGCAAAATACTGCTGTTCCAAAGGAAAAAAAAAACAAAAAACTAAAATTTACTCTAAAAAAGCTAAAAAAAAATTAAAAATAAAATAAAAAAATTAATCACACAGGGTTTATACACTTTTCCATGACTTTACTACTTCAACATGAATGAAAATTAATTCTTCATTGAAGCTTTTATTAAAAGGTTCAAATAAGGACGGAAAACAAATCTCTACTGTATATCAAGAACATTTTTGTGCAGGTCAATGATTAAAATGTAAAATGGCAAAATTGTGTGGAGTCTATGAGGGCAAATTAGTTTATAGTGAATTCTGGGAAGATCTACAGCAGAACCTGCCATGTTTCAGGGCTCACAATAACAAACAAGTTAAACCTCTTTGGCTGTGAGCTTTGAACCAGAACATTTTATAGACAAAATCAGTAAATAGTGTAAAAACCATGAGAGAAATCAGCTAAAGTTGTTCACTGCAGGAGAAGCAGAGCGAGTGGAGGGAGTCCCAGCCTCACAATGGCTCAGTGTTGGTTTGTGCGAGACTCGAACGACACACAATGGCCCAGTGTCAGCGGCTCCGCTCACTCCAGAGGTCTACCCCGTTTTCAATAACTGCACAGCAACCTTTTCAGGGCCCAGTCAACGGTTCAACTCTCAAAGAGACCATTCTGCGCCAACGGCCTGCATTTCTCTCTGGGCTCGGTCTCGTTGAAGAATAAGAGATGAGCACTGCGTTGGTTTGGAGAACACTGGGTTTTCAAATCTGGAGTTAACAACAAAGTGCACTACAGCGACAAGATGCATTTTACCACACAATTGGTAACTTGAGTGTTTTTTGTTGTAATGAGAACAAATCACAGGCTGTGACGTGTAAAGATCCTGATGTGGCTGCTTTTTTTATTCAGAAGAATCGATTCAGAATGACTAAAGGTGAGCATAAACAGATCAGGCAACTGGGTTTTAGAGCTTTTGGAGTTTTGAAAAATGGGTCCACTGGGAAAAAAAAACTTTTGAATTAAACCCTAAACCTATCAAGCTCAATTTGAGCGTGAAAGAACTAAAAGGGACAACTTTATAGAGATTTTGGTCTCTACTCATTTGTATGATTTGAGTAAAGGTGGAGTTTGTAATTCTTTACAGCATCTGGTGAAAAATCTGCAAAGAACTATCCAGTTAATTTCTCCTTTTGCAAAAAAATAAAAAAAAAGCATCTCTTTCGCGACACACACACACACACACACACACACACACACACACACACACACACACACACACACACACACACACACACACACACACACACACACACACACACACACACACACACACACACACACACACACACACACACACACACACACACACACACACACACACACACACACACACACACACACCTTCTGTCTTTCTTGTCAATGTTTAAGAGCATTAAGCCTTAAAAAAGCCATGTGCACTTTAAGGCCCCAAAGACAGTTCTGTGTTAAGTAAATGGATGGAAAGATTGAAAAAGATTGGAAAACAAAATGATGAATGGTCAAGATGAATGACAGCAACGTTAATTTGATTCACAAAAGAAATGCCCTTAAATAGACTCAGGCTGATGTTTCAGGCGGAGCTTCTATTCTTAAAACTACAAACACTGGAGATGGTGAAGTAGCGGCTCAAAAATCTGACGCCGGCTCTGCTCCAGCAATCGCTCAAACACCTCTCACTGAGAAACAGGTAGAAGCTTTTCATTTAGTGACAGAGACTCACTTCTGTCTCAACCTCTTCTGGACACGTCTGGGATAAAAGGTTTAGGACTCAAAATAAACTGAAGGTATTACATAGGCTTGAGTTCAGCTTCAGACCGAGGCATAGTGCTGTAGTCAAGACCAAGACCAGGACCAAGACCAGATCACGCAAGTAAATATAATCCTGTCATAATACTCTCATAAAAAACAGATTCTACATTGTGTACTTGTTACACAATGGCTCAGACAAATGTGAAAGCGTGGATCACAAGTTGTCTCGGGCCGTTTTGAACGTCTTTGACACGTACACGTAAAAAAACACGTTAAATAAAAAAAGGGGCATCAACCTTAAATGAGATCAAAGTGCGTCTCCTGCTGATGTTCCTTTGAGCAGGACACGTCTCCACTGTTTGGCCCGAGGTCTGACCTCTGACCTCTCTTTAGGGAGGTATAAACGGCAAAATGTCGATCAAGAGTCACATTACAAACCCCTAAACAGGAAACGCTTAAACACATCATCAATCATCCTGTCACAGTGTGGGTTTGTCCATCATTCAACTCCCATAATGCTTTAGCTGCTCATGTTGGCTTTAGGGTGTGTCCAATGTTAATCTAACCCTCTGTCTTTTTACCTTTTGGCTGCTCTTTTGTGGAAATGTGCCTCTAAGTCTCCCGTTTCTGTCGTATTTTAGTCAAATCTCATGATCTAAATATTAATGGGAGCCGTGCCTAAGTCTGAGTCCTCTGTAAACAGTTGCAGGGAGTTGTTTGCACTGATTAGAGACCGACAGGAGACTAATCAATTGAGGATCTGCTGTATGTACTCACTGAGCAATGGTGTTAACAAGAGGACGGTAAACAGACCTCAGTGGACGTACGACAAATCTCTTTGCTGCTGGTTAGACACATTCATATTTGTAGTGCTCTTGATCGATTTAGTTTAGTCGCTGCCAAAACACAGCCGGCACAAAAACACCGAACGGACAATACATTGATGGACAATATCATGTTCTGCCTTGGGGAGGTAAAAGTGATGTACGTAATGTTTTGTTGCAAATTTACGAAGCCAGAATGTTCCCAGATCCTGTTTTTTTGAAGGGTCTCGGAGCGCACTAACGTATCAAAATAAAGTGCAAGTAAAAAGACTGAGAATACAAAACAACCCAAGAGCGACATCTCAGAGTTCCCGTGCCTCACTGAGCATGTTTAACGTGATTTTATAAACTCCACTGACCTTTTTCCCAGAGAGCTGAGCGGCGTGCTGAGGCAGAGCGGAGGATTGGCCGGTTGTTTTCTGCTTCGTCCGGTCAGTCTGGGCGTCGTGGTCTCCTTCGGCGTCTCGGCGGTTCTCGCTGGACTCGCCGCAGGTTTGAGATCCTTCAGGACGTCGTAGTTGATTTTTGACGAGATGCGCTTTTGCTCCAGCATTTTCCCGATGGCCTCGTCTGCAGTGTCCGCTCGGATTGGACCGCGCTTTTTCCCTGGAGCTCGACGCTGAAAAGAAACCAGGTTATAAAACAGTTACTGCAGCGTTTCTGGCGTGAGAGCTTTATCAGCCTCTAAAATTAATTACACAGAGCAAAAACAGCAGACAATAAAACTAAAACATGGAGAAGTTCATGAATCCATCACAGAAATGACTTGCTCAAAGATAAAACACCTGTGATCCTAAACCGAGTCATTACTTTCAGAAAGTTGCGGACCTTTCATTTTGGATAAATAAAAACAATAAACCTTTTAAAAAATTTACTAGATTGTGCTGCACCAAACATTTTCTGTAAGTTTGTTTTTATAAAATCCATTTATTCATTCCTTTGAAGAAATTTAACCAATTTTGATTTTAAATGTTGTAAATTTTAATGCGATGACACTGTATAAATCATTGTACGAATGAACAAAGAAAGAAATTATTAACCTTGTGCTGTTCAACTGTAATATTTAGAGATGACTACTGAGTATCTTTGTGTAAAAATAATAAAAACTATAATAAAAATAAGGCCTAAAAAATAACATTAATATATTTCTGCTGCTAAGGTTTGAGCAAACATTGCATAAAGCTTACCCCGTTTTTGATTTTTTTGAGTGAAAATGGCCGAAGGAAAGGGATTCCAGACAGATTTGTCCAAGAGTTGTTTTTTGTGCGACTGACCAGAGCCTTGACCTAGTCTTTTCATTAGTTAAATCAAACTAAAATCAAACATTTTTATAACATATTTTAGAACACCTTTGCGCCGTTGGTTTGTATGGACCAATCATAATTCTCAATTTGTTTGAAATGTGAAGGAGAACAAATCAGTCAGAAAGGTAGCTTTTATTTCAAACATTGTCCATTATTTTGTATTAAACCCATC
This sequence comes from Neodontobutis hainanensis, assembly GCA_024349245.1. NCBI lineage: Eukaryota > Metazoa > Chordata > Actinopteri > Gobiiformes > Odontobutidae > Neodontobutis > Neodontobutis hainanensis. The sequence goes on along the minus strand of JALDNG010000120.1, from coordinate 42,449 downwards.
TATGTCTTGTGAAATACTGTAAACGAGGCCTAAACCCGTGAATAAACAGGTTCTTAAAGAGACTCAGACTAAAGCTGGTCTGTTTAAATACAGTTATAAAACATTGGTCTGCAGATGTGTTTGTCTTTATTCCTATTTATTGCAAACTGTGTTAAATGTACTTATACTTAATTATTCATGTAAAGTACTTTTGACCTGAGACTAATTTCCCGCTGGGACAATCAATCGTATTTAACTTTGTAGATGAGAGTAATCCACTGCAGTTAAAGGGCTCTGTTGGGGTCTGTCGGGGGTTTTGTCCTCGGAAACTGGGTGTGGATCTTTGGGGAGGGGGCGTTTCTGTCGGTGTCGTCGGCGTTAGTCTCCATTAGAGCGGCAGATTGGGGTTAATTTTTCACCTTCAACTCACGCTCCAGACTCACCACAGCCGCAGCTCCGATAAATACATTTAATAAGATTCATGCAACAATGAATTTATGAATATTTTTCCACGGGCAATTTACCAGAACATATCCTCACATCTGAGCGTAGAGGACAAAGTTCGAAAAGCTTTAAAGTCCGTACAAGTGGACTAAAAAAAGTGGATTGATACCTTTTTTTCTTTGTAGATGCCAAGCTCCTTTTCTTTTGCGATCTTTGCTTCTTTTTCTGAAAATGGGAGAACAAATGCAGCTGTCAGAGAGGGCTGAACTAATCAAACAGACGTCTCCAAACAGATCATAAAATACCTTTCTGTTCTTTGAGGTAGTCCAGGTTCTGTGCCATCCACAGCGCCGTCTTGATTTGGATTTCTCTTTCGCTCAGAAGATACTTCGAAGAGAAAACAGGTTTTTAGATGGGCTTTTTTCTGTCTGAGGCTCGAAACAGGCTGGATTTATTAGCTCTGTCAGACATTATTCTTTGGGAAGCGCTGAAGGAAGTGTCTGGGGAGAGGGAAGTCTGAGTGCAGGTGTGTGTTTTACAGAAGAATCATTACATTGTGGTCATTTTTAAAAGCACAGTAGAAAGGTTTTCCAGAATAATGTGTAGAAACAAACCGAGGCCCATCGACGGGGCTTAATTTGAGCCAGATTCTGCCGGAACAGGATCCGGGAACTCTCGGATTTGAACCCGATGTTTTCTGGTAACTGCTTGGATTTGATCAAATTTTATTAAATATCCCGACTGAACGAGACTGTTTTGAGCTTTAAACATGAATAAGCTTAAATTAATGAATGATGTTTAACTCATTTATTTCATTGCCCACACTTTAGAACCACTTTAGACAATTGTTATACTGTATTACTGAACCATGTATTATATATTTTGGGGGGGTGCCGCTGAGCTCTGTCACTAGCCATGAATGAATGAATGAATGAATGAATGTGGTATGAACATGTCAGTGTGCATGTTGGTACCAGGTCTATTTCTTTGTCGTCGATGCCGCTCAGGTCCAGCTCGCCGCCGTCAGACTCAGCATCTGTCACAAAGAAAACCAAACACACGCAATAAGATCTGAGAAGAAATAATAAATAAAACAGGAAATAGCATCTCTCTTTCTTGACCAAAATGTCTGATCAAGGAACTATTTAAGCTGAATTAATTAACCGTACAACGGTTGAGAAAAAAAAAGAGTCTGTCCTCCCTCAGGCCTGGTTTGTGTTGGAGAGCTCCTCCTCCATTTGAGGTCAGAGGCTTGTTCATAAATAGCTCGGTTTAGGAGATCCCTGGGTTTGTCACATTGATACTGTGAAATAAACCGCTGCCAAAACACCTCAGGCTCAAAACGGACGGGGAAAAACTCTCAGTGAACCTTTGGGGAGATTGGATTTTAAACATTTCCATGGGAAGGTCTTGGCTGTGTTTTTTGTTTTAATGAGACAATGGTAATCCACTGCTTCGGATTCAGAGCGGTTTCTTCCATTAGATTGCACAAAGCAGGGAATACTTTGGCTTTTGTTAATGAGAAATGTCTCTTCTGGTTAAATCTCGACTAAAAAAGATTGAGTAAAAGTGAAGGCAATGTAGAGTGACTGCGTCTAACTTTTTGTCAGAGTTTAGTGCAGAGTTAAATCTGTACCTGCTCCACTGCTGAGCCCAGTCAGTGTGTTCACCTGCAGAGCTCACCCCTCACACTCGCAGCTCGATTACACCTTCTCAGGTTTGTCTGAGTGAGTCTAAAGCACTGTGTCCCCAGTCTCTGCTCAGACCAACGCTGCATTCACGTGTTCGGGATTTAACAGCATTAAGCCTTTGTTTAGAAAAGAAGCTAAACCTGACTTATTTGTAGGGTTTAATGCTAATAAACTAGTTTTCTTGGTAATCATCATCAAGTCATTAATAAGTTTGGCTAAAAAGGAAAGTCTCGATTGTTTTTTTTTTTTGGACGATTTGCAATTTTGATTTATTTATTTTGCTAATGAGGTAATTCAAATATTTTTTTTTGCCAACACAAAAGAACAACAGCAGCAGCAGACTCTGGAGCAGCTCAGAGCTTTGTCCGACCTATAACCTCAGCAATAGTCCGACAATGAACCGCATTATCCAGGTGCGTTACTCTGATTTAGATAAAAGACTGCCCCCCCCCAATCAGAGTTTTGTACAGTGTCCTCTGGACTGGTTTCAGATTCACCCACACCGTCTCCACAAACGTGTTTCCAGCTTTGATCACATTAGAGTCTTCATCAGAGGAAGGGCAGGGTAATGAGAGGACCCCCTCCTGAAGCCATCTCTGTCTCACGCTTCACGCACAGAAACTTCTCCCAAGGCTGGACCCTGGAGATAGCACTGACCCCGCTCTTCCCTTTGGAGATTATTTTGTAAAATACCCCCAAAACAAAATCTAGAACTAGTCCCAGTAAAATTTATAAAAAATAACAGGAGCTTCAAGCTTCAATGGAATAAATCAGAATGAACAGGACATAAGACAGACTTCTAATGGACTAGCTTTTATCAAAACAAAATTATATTCAGAAGTAATTGAGCACAGACTTTGTTCAGAGACAGTTTAGTCCGGTACAGTTCAGTCCAAGGGAGTCCAGATCAGGTTCAGTGATGCGTTTGAGGACCCTCAGAGTGTGGGGTTTGTGTAAATATTTGTGAATAAAGTTTAATTCAACGTCTCATACTCATTCTTTGAAGACAATTAAATTAAACTAAAAGAAAAAAAAAATCTTTGTTCTGGTTTAGTCGGTATTCCTAAAAAAGTTTTTGAATCAGAAAAAATATCTAAATATTTATGAAAAAAAGTTGTTTGTTTTTACAATAAAACCAGAGTTATTTTTTTCTAATAAAAACATATAATATATTTTTTCTCAATAACAGATTTGTTATTTAAAAAAAAAAAAAAATTTAATCCTAGTCACTGCATTACAGTCAGCCCTGTGACTAACTGTCCACTGTCCACTGTCCAGGGTGACCCCCGCCTCAGGCCCAAAGCTGCTGGGATAGGCTCCAGTCACCTGTGACCCCTAACGGGACAGGGCGGAAGAAAATTAATGAATGCAATAGACTTGTGTAGTGTCTGCCTAGTCCTGGTTAGGTCTTGGTTAAGTCCTGGTTTAGACAGGTTTTTTTTTCCTAATTTACTCCTGGTTTAGTTCTGGCCCTAGTTTAGTCTTGCTTTAGCCTCAGCTTAGACCCAATAAAGTCTTGGTTTGAGTCTCATTTAGTCCTAATTTATTCTCAGTTTAATCCTGACTCAGTCTTTAGATCTAGTTTAATCCTGGTAAAGACCTAGTTTACATTTTGTTTTTAACCCGATTTAGTCGACAGTTTAGTCCTGAATTTAGCATTAATCCTGTTTTTTTCCTTATTGTGTTAGTCTTTGTTCAAGTCAGTTTTATATTATTTATTCATTTGTCCTGTTTCAGTAACAGACATGTTTTTTTATACCAATGAAAAACACTAATAAGACCAGAGTAAAAACCTTATCTTATCTCTCGTCTCTGATCAGTTTGTCCACTACAGCAGCTCTTTCTTAGAAATCAAAGACCTACAGGACACAAAAGACAGGCCACAAAGGAGTATCTGCTAAGAGGAAGAAAATAATCAATAAATAAAGGAGGTCAAAGGAAGACAAAAGGATGGAGTGTAAATGACAAACGAGGGAGGACAGCGGCAGGAGGCAGACAGGAGACAAAAGGACTGTCAGGGGGTCAAGAGAAAAGCAGGAAAAGGACCAGAAGAAAGATTAAACCGAGAGAGAGAGTGCTCTAAAGCCTGTTTTTGTCACAAATAATATTATATTTGGGGTTAAAACCATTTACCCATTATCATTTATTAGACGACAAAAAAACACCAGGTACAGTCGGTTTAAGGAATCCTCCAACTTCTAACACTAACACACCGACAGAAGCCCACTTTCTTTTGGACACTGTTCCAAACAGGAAGTGTAACTCTCACCCGCAGCGTCCGGGCCCCTCCTCCGTTTGTAGCGCCTCGTCTCTGACTTTAACAATTTAACTGTGATGTATCCGACACCGGAGCTTCTCACCGTCTGCCTCCACTTCAATCACAAAATCTGGTTTGTATTGACCTCAATGAGCAGAAGAAAGGCCTCGTGCTTTCCAGTATCAAAGGACAATCGAATGAATCTCAAACACACAAAACCTTGGTTCTTCAGTTCAAATCAACATCTCAGTCGGCGTTTGGCTTTTGGATAAATATATTTGTTAACTGATCGTAGGGGACTTCCTGGTGGACCACAAGCCACTGCTCTTCATCGTCTCTGACAGGGGAAACATTTCCTCAGCAGTTTTCTCTCTTCTGAAAAAGGAGATGTGTAATAGCTTGTGCTTGGTTTGGGGCTGAGCCAAGAATAAAAGAGCATTTAAAACAACTTAAACCTTTAAAGAAATGCCAGTGGGTGCCATCATGTGCTGCTGATAATGAGTCTATGCCTCTGAAGTAACAGTTAAATCTAACATATACACCATAGCAACTAGAAATCTATTCATGCCGCTTTTCGCAGAACAGCCAGGAAAGTCAATACATTGCTGTCTGCCCTTTTTATTTAAACTGTTTTTTTTTTTTTAAAACAGAGGCTTGTAAAAAAAATAAATAAAAAAAAAACAAAGATTATTTTCGTCTTGTGGGCAGTTCGTTGGGATGCTGTCCCCAAATCAAGACGGAACATATATAATAATCAATAATCTGGAGAGACCCTGAGCCTGCCGGTTTACCTGCTGCCATCTTGGCTTGAGACAACCATTTTCAAGGTATGTCACGGCTTCAAAGTTCTATGGTGTTGAAAAAAATAAAAATAAAAAACACAAATACTGTGGCAGAGCATTCCTGTTGACTAACTTTTATAACAACCCAAGATTTGACGGTCCACAATACCAGGAGATTAAAAACATTTAAAGTATCATAACAAGGCTATCTTAGCATCATAATCCTATTCACCTCAGCCCCCGTTTAAACCTGGCACTGAAACCAGAGTATTTGGGTTGATGTGGCCAGTCTTGATCCAAAGTGTGTCCTGAATATGTCCTGACAGTTGGATCTGGTGACAAATTTAGACAAGACCTGTCTCCACTTCAGCCCCTTTAAAACTGTACCCTTTTACCACAATATTCCTTTAACATCTGACTTCTTGGGGCCAACCCTCACTTGTCTTTGCTGTTGATAGTCGTGGGATCCTGTCCTGACAGTGGGACGGGTCGCTTTACGAACATGATGTGACACTCCCATCCCAGCGCTTCTCTCTAAACGACGGCTGTCAACTGTCGCCAGCGGCAACGCGACAAACATCACGACCAATCAGAGCTGACTTCAGTGACGGGAAAGGCTCACTGGAGACCCGAGCTGCTTCTCACTGACGACCAGACCGAGTGAGAGGTCGTCCACAGAGAGCAGCTCAGAGTAAAAAAGAGGATTATAATCAGACATGAAACCAACAATGAGAAGGTCATAAATGTTTTAACTTTAGGCAGTAAGACTTTGAAATATAGCGACAGTGAGCTAAAGCGTGCTCCAGGTTTGAAGAACTCTTATCACACACCACTCTTGTTTTTGCTCAAGTGAGGATTATCCATCGTCCAATCAGCTGACTGCATGGTTTAGCTCCACCTTTTCCAAACCACACTGCCAGAGTACACTTCAGACCCCTTTTGGTGAAAACAATAATAATAATAAAACACCAGAACTGACCCGATTCCATTAGAAACAAGGCTAATGCCAAGCACACAGCAGTTCAAACAATTTACATTTACAAGACACAAGAGATATTTGTCTTTGTTAATCGTACTTACAAAAAAAAAAAAAAAAAAAAGTCTTATGTGAAAATATATAAACACTACTAAATGAACAATTGTGGAGGCTGTAGGTGTCAGCCGTGCACCAGGCATACTGTACCTACATACCTACATACTGTATATCCATAAGACACGCACAAACTTATCAGCAAAGTTTATGCTAACAGCTGCATGGCTAACTTGTTTGTTGCTCGACTCGGATGTAAAAAAGGTAAAAAAGGTAAAGGAGAAATGGTTCAATCTATGAGAGTAAATCTTGGAAATATAGCTGTGCATGTAAATAATTTAAATCTGGAGACGTTTTAGCCTGAATCAAATCCAGTCTTTCTGCTGCATTTAGCCGCCTCGTCACTGTCATCGCCGTCTGGATCTGAGCGAGAGACAGTGTCCATCCTGCCATATGTCTCCCAGACTGTAGCGTGGCCCCGGGGCAGCGTTAAACTACCCTCCTCTCCTTCCCTACGCCCCCCTGCAGTGTCCCGCACAAACCTAGAGCCTGAGCAGCTGGTCCAGCGGCGCGCTCTGAACACAGCTCAGATTCTCAATGGATTATGTGCATCAATATGGAGTAAGTGGTTAATATTTAAAAACACTTTTTTCACTGATTTAACGCTGACAACACGACTCGATCAAATATTTATCAGACAGGTGCAGGGGTTTACGGCCTTTCAGTGCACTTTACGTTTATAGGTCACAGGGGGCACTTATAAGACTCGAACCACAACAAAGACTTTCTTCCAGAATAAATGCTTCCATGTACCAACTGTGCTTCTTTACCCTCTATTAGTTTCTCTAAACCCGATCCATTTTTCAGGTTGAGAACATGCCTTTCACTTTGTCCCTGTTAAAACGGAGTAACACTAAAACATCTCAGAAATAATAAATCTGTGTTCAGATTGTTTGTGAACGACAGAACCAACCTAGAAGCAGAACTTTGGTTTGAACATCACATAATATTCTATGAGTGAATGAGGAACAGGCTTTGGACGAGGTCGTATAATAGTATCGGCTCGGATTTCAACAGTAGGTTTACACAAGTACACAAACCTGAGTGAGTTCTTAAATAAACAGGACAAGACCATTTTATTTATGTAGCACACAATGCACTTTACAAAAGAAACGGCTGAAAAATCAAATGTCGCCTCAAAGTAAGAAGGTTCTGAGGTTGTTCCCCGAGAGGTACAGTAGTCGTTTTGAGTGGCATCAAACACAGAACATTCAATATTTTAAAAAATTAAGAAACCAGAAACCACTACACTCCAGGATTTATGAACCTCTTTAGATTAATTATTGGCAACACGTCCACGTTTTGAAAATTGCCTTCAAATGTGATTAATGCCTCTGCGTCTCTGTTTCTGCAGCAGACGTCTCTCTCTGGACACAGCTCAGAGCCTCTTCAGGAGAGACTGGAAACGAGGCTAATTTTTAAACAAAATCCAAAGTCATGGCCCATAAGAAGCAGAATAATGGGGTGAACAAAATCCCGGGAACTTGGTGGGGCCTCCGATATGAAGTAAATGTTTGTCCAACTTCACATTTCCAAGTTTTTGATTTAGTGAATGCTACTTTCTAAACTCTTGAAAAATAAACCTGAACGGAAGAGGACCCAGCTTTTAACAGCTACAGTTTCTGGCTCTGGTCATGTTTCAGTGGGTCTTACAGCTACTCGTCTTCTTCCTCCAGTTCTAAAGTAAATAAAAACGTATATCTTGCAGACTTGGAGAAAAAAAGGATAAATTGTCAGTCTAAAAAAATAAAAAATAAAAGCAAAATTGTTGAGAAATCTGTCTTTAGATGTTAAAAATATAAAGGATTCTTCAAAGGCCGCTCTGGAAAATTGACTTCAAACACTTTTGAGGCAGTAAAGCGTTTTTTCAACATCGGTGGAAAAGGTTAAGCCAAACGCCATCGATTGACCAAAGTGACTCAATCAATGCCGTCCCTAATGGTTCCTGAAAACAGAGCGACACAGAGAAGCTCAGCGTCCAGTCACACAGAGACCAGACCAAACCCAACTGACCCAGAGTTAATGAAGAGGCCGTCACAACGTCAGGACATCGATGAGGAGCAAAAGAAATGAGATTAACAGAGAAAGTTAACACAAGCACGTATGTTTCCTCCTGGAGCTTACTGGGCTTGATTTTAAAAAACATTAAAATGTGCAAAAAATAAAATAAACATCTCCAAAAATGACAATCATAGCCTGTTTGACATCTGGCTAAAATGTGTCTGAGGCGGACACAAGGGAAATAGATCCATATTACAAAGTTTCTGAGCTGTAGGTAACTGTAGAAAAGAGAATCTATTATGTTTTATAGTGTGACCTGCAGCAGGACGAGGGCACACTCCTGCAGTAAACCTATGATCCATCAAGATGAATCATGGAATAAACCTGTGACTAGACTTTGTTTTGTGAGTCTAAGTTGAAGCCCTTAGATGATGACTTTACTTTTTTACTTTAATAAAATGCAAGTTTTTTTTTTTAATGTGGAAGATCTTACAGTTACTTTATTTATAATTTTTTCATTCATTAATTTATTTTCCACCGCTTTAGTCCCGTTAGGGGTCACGGGTGACTGGAGCCTATCCCAGCAGCTTTGGGCCTGAGGCGGGGAACACCCTGGACAGTGGCAACTCGCAGGGCTAACATTTAGAGACAGACAGTGACAGAAAACCATCACTCTCACTTCGGGGAACTTTAGAGTTGCCAGTTAACCTGTACATGCATGTCTTTGGACGGTGGGAGGACTGGAGGACCCGGAGAGAACCCACAGTAACACGAGGAGGACATGCAGACTCCTCACAGAAAGATCGGAGAAATGATTAAAACATCTTCGCCGGGCTTAGAACTCAAAACATTCTTGCTGTGAGGCAGGAGTGCTAACCACTCGTGCACTTCGTATTTATCATTTTGTGTTTCAAAATTCAAAATAATGTTCAATAAAATATGCACAAGACAATTAACAAAATTAATTAATAGAAAAACTGCCTCATTTTCATTACATTGGAGCAGAATATATACCTATAGTCATAAATAACAAAATCCATTAGATTTCAAGGTCAGTCAAAAGAAAACACTTCCAAGAGGGGTTAATGGAGACAGTTGTGACCCGTCTTTACGTTTACCCCCTAAAAGTGTGACCCAATGTGTCTCGTATCAAATTTACGTGGTAAGAATATAAAAAATATAAGAAAATGTTGACATTGGACCAAAAACATCCAACGATGAGGTCATAACTTGATGGACTGAGTAAAGATGACACAATCCAAGTCGTAAATGAAATGCAGTCAATCAGTGACTGTGGGAATCAGATGCTTTTAAGTAAATTATCTTTTAGTTTAATGCATTGTTGAGTCATTTCCATGTGTCACTGTCTTAAAAAAAACATGAGAGAAAAGTCTGTTCCTCCAAGGTTCAAAGCATCTTCAATATCCCCGATGGGCCAAATGTTTCCTTTTAAAATCATCTTGCAAATATGACAAGTCTCTTTAAACAGCGTTTCCATATTAATATATTAAAACGATTTAATTGTTTCTTTATTCTAGTTAATGGCAACAAGGTTCATGGAGGTGTGTTCTTGTTGGAGGTCGTCGTGGGTTGAGGCAGATGTGGTTTAATGGTTGTTGGATTCAGGAGGAGTATCAGAGCCGCCGCAGGTCCCTCCTCCTCTTCCTCCTCTTCCTCGTCTTGTTTGAAGTATTAAGTGGACAGTACCTTGTCATTAGCGCAGCCTTTTATCTGAGAGCAGCGTTCGGGGGGGTTAGGAGGAAGGGGGGCAGGGTTGAGGAGGAAGTGCAGGGGTGTAATTTCAGAGAACAACAGAAACAACACACAGAGAGCGGAGTTTATCTGCCGTGTCAAAGACATAATGTTACCTGTGTTCACAGACTTTTGGAGCAAACACAAAAGACGGTTGACTTCGGCTGCTGATCAAAACACCACACAAGACTTTCAGGTTTGTGATGAACAAAGAGGTCTCTGGTGAGAGGAAAAGTGCTGTTCACAGACAGACATAAGTGTGCTCCAGCCAATCATTTCTATGAATCGGGTGATGGGCTTAAACTAACGGCTAGTGCTCTGGTCAAGATCGCAATGACCAAGACCAAGACATGAGGCTAGAGAGTCTAGAGGAGACTCATGAAGTAAATGAAAATAATATTATTGAGGTTTTAATCCAATCCTTGGACAGAAAAGTATGCCATTTGTGTTCTTTGTTGGTCTTGAAATCCGTGACACGACGGGAGAGAAGACGGACTAAAATGAGTTGGAGACCAGTACATTCCTACTATCGGCTGACCTGGGGGCTCCAAACGGACTCTTCACAAGGAAATCTCTCCAAAAACTCCATAAACTTCAGACATTTGCAGAAAAGTCATGACAATGAATAAAAACAGCAAGAACAGGAAGAAGAAGAAATGCGTGTGTTGGTAGGGGACTTTAGGGGGTGTAGCTCCAGTTTTTAGCTTGATGTAAAAGTCAGTAAAGTGAAATGAAGCTGAGGACTAAAAAAAATAATGTGCAGGTCTGGATTCATTTATAACTATTTAACAAACTCTGTCAAATCCTGGTTGAACTCAAGCAAACCAGTTTAGTGTTCAGACAGTGTTTGGGAGATTTGAGCTCTACCAAACCAGCTTTTTTTTTTTTAAACAAAAACACATCAAATTTACTGAAGCAAAAACGAAAAAAAACTTACTTTTCTTCAACAAAACGGTCTGTTACACTTTTACTTTACAATTGAAAAAGGCAGAACGATAATAACATGCAACTAATTAGACACGGCTCCATTTGTCTCTGCAGCAAGAGTTAATTACAACAATTAAACCTGAGAGTGCCTCTTTCGGCTGATTACAGGTTTTTATAGAAATACAGAGGCAACCAGCCTCAGGGAGAGTTTAAACTTTGAAACTAATGCAGTTTTTTAATTTGTTGTAGATTATTTTGATGACATTAAAAGGAGCAGGGTGCAGAAAAACCCAAAATACTTTAATCTATCACTCACCCTTCTCCTTCTCGCCTTTGATGCAGTCGCTGATGGACTCGTTCAGACCCAGAGTGGCAGCTGAGTGGATGGGCCCCAAGATGGACTCCAGCGACGGAGCGTTCCTCCTCGGGATGCCCTCGTGGTTCTCCCCGTCCTGTCCCGGCTCGTCCTGAGACTGCTCCAGTTTCCTCAGAGCCTCCAGAGTCAGCTCGTCCAGGTCTTTACCGAAGTGTCTGGCCACGGCCTGCAGCTCATCCTCCTCTTCGTCGCTGTTGTCTTCTTTAGACGCAATGAACAGAGCCTCTTGTGTGTCCTTCACCGGGACTGGAGGGGCGGGGGGGGACAACAGAATACAGAGAGGCAGCGGTGTCAGAGCATAATCTGTGATACATTATAAAGCATCAGAGAAAGTTGTACCACAGACTTTCAAGGTTTAACACTTAAATGATAAATAATAAATCACAAAGTGCTCACAGTGCGTCAGAACAGAAGAGGGCTCGTTCTGTCAATATAATAAAAGGCAGTAAACAATCAGAATCAGAAGGTGCTGCACTTTGAAACACCAAAAAGGCAAGTGGGAACTGACTTAAAGTGAACCAAAGAGAACGTTTCATTGGAAGGGTTTGTGTGGAGAGGGTCTCCAATCTCCGGCTCCTGAGTGTGCACCTCGAGGACGACCTGACGTGACAGACTGTGCAACTCCCGCTGCCTGAGAAAAGCCCAGGCGGTTTCTATACAAGAACCATAATCGCACTGAACAATGCAAACGTTAAAGAAACATAATGTGAATGTGCAATAATAAAACTCTTAGAATAATGCACAACACATCTGTGCAATATGTGCAATAACAGTTGAGTTATAATTATTATTATTAGGGGCCAAGCACCGAAGGTGCGTAGACCCTATTGAAACCGTTAGATTTCTTATTATACTTCTGCAATGTAAGTCTATGGCAGCCCATAGAACCGTATGCTAAAAAGTTGTGAAATTTGGTACACTCATAGTGGACATTGTCAGCTGTCATCCTAACAAATTTGAAGTGTCTACCTTAATCCCTCTAGCGCCACCAACTGTCCAAAGTTTGACTTATGTTTATGTTAATAACTTTTGAACCGTAAGGCCTAGAATGAAAATTCTTTTTTCCTCTGATTCCTTAGCTCATGACGATTTGATTGCACCCTATGACGTCATTTTCCGCCATAATAGTTTTTCCGCCATTTTGAATTTTCTAAAAAACGTACTTTTGCGAACTCCTCCTAGGCCGTAGCCCCGATTTTCACGAAAATTGAACCAGATCATCTTCAGACTATGCTGACTAAAAGTTATGAGAATAAAGTTGATTCTTCAAACCGTTGTCAAATACCGCGCAAATGAATTCGACTTAGTGCGCACAAAAATAAATGTCGGGGTATATCTCTGCAATGCTTTAACATATTCCAACCAAACTTAGTACGTGTTATGGCAACCATGATTTGAGGATACCTGCAGAATTTTGGCGAAGCGCCTCCTAGTGGTCAGGAGATATAAAAAAGTGAATTATTTGCTTATATCTTCTGAACGCTTTTGCTAAAAATCATAATAATGGTCTCTTTAGATTCAGTGCGTCATGCCGAGTCCTGCGATACCAAATTTTCCCATATCGGCCATTTTGAGCGTCGGCCATTATGAATATTGTCAAAAAGTGCTATATTTTTGAACGCATTGCTGCATCATTACGAAACTTGGTATGCGTCTTGGGACCAAGCCCTGAAGGTACTCAAAAGTTTTGGGGCAGCGCCACCTTGTGGTCAAAAGTTATAACCCAAATCAATAAATATGCTAATAACTTTTGATTCCGTTACCTATTGTAAAACAAATTGTCTTAATGTGTTCACTGGATCAAGCCGAGAGCACAGATAACAAATATGTCCTATTCGGACAAACGTCCTGTTTGCCATGTTGTTTTTCTCCAAAATCCTACTTTTTCGAACTCCTCCCACACCGTTTGTCCGATTTTCACCAAAATTGAACCAGATCTTCTTCAGACTATGATGACAAAAAGTTATTAAAAGAAAGTTGATTCGTCAAACCGTTGTCGAATACTGCGCAAATGAATTCAACTTAGTGCGCACAAAAATAAAAGTCGGGCTATATCTCTTCAATGCTTTAATATATTCTAACCAAACTTAGTAATTGTTATGGCAACCATGACTTGAGTCTGCCTGCAGAGTTTGAGGACCTTAGTTGTTTCACACATCAGTTTGGTTAGAGCGCTGCCTCTGGATTGGACGTGATAAACCATTTAATCAAAGTGCTAAAGACCGTATTGATGATTTTTCGGCCATTTAGACTGAAGTCTTACTGAAATGTCTTTAGATGCTTACTGCCATTGGTCTGATGCTGCCGGCCATCAACACATTGAGTCTGCCTGCAGAGTTTGAGCACTCTAGTTGTTTCACACATCAGTTTGGTTACTGGTCGACCGTGATAAACCATTCAATCAAAGTGCTAAAGACCGTATTGATGATTTTTCAGCCATTTAGACTGAAGTCTTATTGAAATGTCTTTATATGCTTACTGCCGTTGGTCTGATGCTGCCGGCTATGTCGGCATGAGATTGAATGCCGGCCTAGTGCTTGGCCCCGTCATGGCTGCTTGCAGCTATATTTATTATTATTATCTGTGGAAGGGATTCTTATGCCATGTCAGTGTTTGTTTTATTTTTCTTAAAACTGTTTTTATGTTTTTCTTTCCACAGCACCTAAAGAGGACCTTGTGGCACCTGACATTCTATTCTATCTTTGGGGGACAAATTAAAATCCATGATCTCAAAAGGTGACTTTAAGACCAACAGACAATCATTCATCCTCACATTTATTAACTATGGACACTTTAGAGTCCGCCTTTACACACTTGTCTTTGGGCAGTAGGAGGAAGTCAGGAGTACTAACCACTCTTCAACCGAGGATAAACTTTTGTTTCCATTCAAGCTGACCCTAGATTAACGCCATCCTTTAATACATTTTATTTTATTTTGTTACTTTTTCAAGATAAATATTTAGATTGGTCATGTTTTTACATTTCAACATTCGAATTTCACCTCCCCACACTTCAATCATTTTGTTTTTTCTCCGAGTGAAGGAGCAGATACACAGCAGAAATAATAACAGTGTCTTGTTGACATGTGTCCGTTCTTCTCGAAGCCTTCTAATTAAACCCCAGCTTTAATCAGCGGTAATTTTAAAGTCTCACACAGACAGCGAGTCGCGAGTAAAGTCGTTTACATATTTGGGAGTAAACCGAATGCTGAGAAAGTGACAGAGTGGACCACAAATGTCAGAGTTAATCCGAGTGGAGCAGATACATGGCGACCACAAGTTTGAGCCAAAGACAGAAGACATTTTGGTCTCAACTTTAAATGGAGCCAGAATTTAAGGTTGAAAAATTATTTGGGTTTCCATAAAAACTGCATTTGCTTTCTTATTATTCTGCCAATCATCAGTGAATAATCTGTGCTTTCGTGTTCATTTATATCCCATCATCAGCTGTGTGAACTTTTAACCAATGCATTTATTAGAGCAGAACTTGTGACAAGCTGTCGAGTTCTCAGGTCAAAGTTTAGAAAGCATTCATAAATCCGGTTTAAGAGGTTACCTTCTCGGGCGTAAGCAGCGTAAACCCCTCTGAGTTTAGGCCGATTGTTCTGGAGCTCCATGTCGATTTCATCCTCAAAATCGTGAATCTCGTCTAGAAAAGAAACTCAGTGAGTCCTGCTTTTATTACAGCTCAAAACATAAAAACTGTCAGGAGATTTTCACAGATATAGATTCATACCTTCAAAATCATCATCAAGCTTCTTCTTCAATTCTATCTCCAGCTAAAAGAGTTCAAGAGTGAGCTTTAGCAGAAAATATAACAGAAATACTGGAAGGTTTTGTGTAGCTGTCAGTCTTTGGGATTTAATGTAATTTAATGATCGGACATAAACGAGTAACGGCAGCCATGTTGGATCTGCCGTTTAGCTACAGTTGATCTTACGCTCTGGCTCTTCTTCTTCAGGAGTCCAGCGGTGAAACACGGAGGGTCACACTCCTGGTCCAGGTCCACCTTCATGAACTCCTCGATGGTCAGCTGACTGGTGGGCGTGTCCTCGAACTCCGTTAGCCTGAAGACAGAGCGATAACAGGTAATAAGAGCTGCTCCACTATTGTTTTCTCTGACTAACGGAGAAAAGAAGGCCCATCGTGTTCTCAGTGAGCGCCATCACACGAGGAGCGACAAACATCTTCTGGAGTCAGCCTTCTTTAAAACGATTCAGCCAGGCATCTCCTCCAAAGTTCCACCAAGATCACAGAGTCCCAGAAAGTAACCAACCTTTTTTTGAGCGTGGCATCACACACTTTCACCACATCCACAATCTCTTTGACGGTGCGTCTGAAGTCGTACATTCGAGCTGCCACCAGGAGAGCTGCGCAGAAACAAACGAGAGAGAACTGATTAGAAACATTATAGTTCATTTAATTTGTAACCCACATTACATTTGTGTGCTACATGCGAGACATGTCAAATAATATTAAAAAGACAAAAGCTATAAAACAATGAAAGCTCAATAACGTTTCAGATGCTTCGTTTCAACAACGAAGTTGTCAACAGAGACCTGCGTCGTATTTGGGAACAAACTTCTTTCACCCGAGTGTTTCCCTTCAATGATTTATGACGAGAGATTAATTATTCAGACAATGCAGCAGAGAGAGAGAGACACTGAAAAGTGAGAGAAAACGTGAACAGACCGGGCCCCTTCCATTTAGGACAAGTCAGGGGAAGGAACTCTTTTTAGCGGTGAGGAGGTAAAGGACTGCATTGTGCCTTCAATTTTAAATTGTTGAACCTTTAAATCAATAAAAATCAAAACTTCTCTGGGTTTGTCATAAAAATAAATCTATTAAATTTATATGTTATAATGATAATGAGTATTAGTCTAAGTAAAAGATGCACAACATCTGTTAAAAAACTAGACTATAACTTAACTGATTCTGGTTATGTATTTTGGTCACGTCACTAGAAATACAGACCTGAGGTTGATCCCAGACAGAACCAGACCAAACTGGACTAAACCAGACCATCAGATCTCAGAAGAACCTGAGGTTGATCCCAGACAGAACCAGACCAAACTGGACTAAACCAGACCATCAGATCTCAGAAGAACCTGAGGTTGATCCCAGACAGAACCAGACCAAACTGGACTAAACCAGACCATTAGATCTCAGAAGGTCCCGAGGTTGATCCTAGACAGAACCAGACAATTAGATCTCAGAAGGACCTGAGGCTGATCCCAGACAGAACCAGACCATCAGATCTCAGAAGATCCTGAGGCTGATCGCAGACAGAACCAGACCCAACCAGACCATCAGATCTCAGAAGGACCTGAGGTTGATACTAGACAGAACCAGACCAAACTGGACTAAACCAGACCATTAGATCTCAGAAGGTCCCGAGGTTGATCCCAGACAGAACCAGACCAAACTGGACTAAACCAGACCATTAGATCTCAGAAGGTCCCGAGGTTGATCCTAGACAGAACCAGACAATTAGATCTCAGAAGGACCTGAGGCTGATCCCAGACAGAACCAGACCATCAGATCTCAGAAGATCCTGAGGCTGATCGCAGACAGAACCAGACCCAACCAGACCATCAGATCTCAGAAGGACCTGAGGTTGATCCCAGACAGAACCAGACCAAACTGGACTAAACCAGACCATCAGATCTCAGAAGGTCATGAGGTTGATCCCAGACAGAACCAGACCAAACTGGACTAAACCAGACCATCAGATCTCAGAAGGACCTGAGGTTGATCCCAGACAGAACCAGACCAAACTGGACTAAACCAGATAATCAGATCTCAGAAGGTCTTGAGGTTGATCCCAGACAGAACCAGACCAAACCAGACCATCAGATCTCAGAAGAACCTGAGGCTGATCCCAGACAGAACCAGACCAAACTGGACTAAACCAGACCATTAGATCTCAGAAGGTCTCGAGGTTGATCCCAGACAGAACCAGACCAAACTGGACTAAACCAGATCATTAGATCTCAGAAGGTTATGAGGTTGATCCCAGACAGAACCAGACCAAACTGGACTAAACCAGATCATCAGATCTCAGAAGGTCATGAGGTTGTTCCCAGACAGAACCAGACCAAACTGGACTAAACCAGATCATCAGATCTCAGAAGATCCTGAGGCTGATCCCAGACAGAACCAGACCATCAGATCTCAGAAGGACCTGAGGTTGATCCTAGACAGAACCAGACCAAACTGGACTAAACCAGACCATTAGATCTCAGAAGGTCTCGAGGTTGATCCCAGACAGAACCAGACCATCAGATCTCAGAAGATCCTGAGGTTGATCCCAGACAGAACCAGACCAAACCAGACCATCAGATCTCAGAAGATCCTGAGGCTGATCCCAGACAGAACCAGACCAAACCAGACCATCAGATCTCAGAAGGACCTGAGGTTGATACTAGACAGAACCAAACCAAACTGGACTAAACCAGACCATTAGATCTCAGAAGGTCCCGAGGTTGATCCTAGACAGAACCAGACAATTAGATCTCAGAAGGACCTGAGGCTGATCCCAGACAGAACCAGACCATCAGATCTCAGAAGATCCTGAGGCTGATCGCAGACAGAACCAGACCCAACCAGACCATCAGATCTCAGAAGGACCTGAGGTTGATACTAGACAGAACCAGACCAAACTGGACTAAACCAGACCATCAGATCTCAGAAGGACCTGAGGTTGATCACATGTAACCCTCAGTGTCATGGAAACACCACATAGATTTCATCTGTAATAAAATCATAAAGAATATACTTCCTTTGTGGCCTTACTTCTTTTGGAGCCACTCATCGTTCTACTTTTCTTTGCTTCTGTTATCTTTAGTGTCCTGGAGGATTGTAAGGCTGTGTGCTACAGAAACCTGTCCACAGCTATAAAATCCAGACTTAAACACACCCCAAAAATCTGCTCAAAGATTGTGGGCCACTTCCTGGTAGGACTGTATGAAAGGCTGTATCATGCCAACATTTTGCAGTTGGTTAAATATATCATCTCTGACTCCAAACATGTTCTAAACATGAAAATAAACTTGTCCCATCAGGGCGACGGTACAGTGTACAGTGACTGAAACATGCTTTTGTGAATCAGTCAATCCTAAAAATAAATAAGGAGCTTGATATCCTTAATCTCACTTAAACTTTTAAATACAACCACTTGATGATAATAAAGTGGTTGTATTTAAAGGTTTGTTAAGTGTTTGTCCTTGTATTGTCTGTGCTTAAGTATTTTGTCGTATACACAGAGCAACTTTATTTACCCAAGCTCTATGCTCCGACAATGAAGTATTTAACTAAAAATAATAAAATACCGTATCCCGAACACTCAGACTTATAACTATATTCTACAGACTTCCTTAAATCTTGCTTTAGTTTTGTCCCGTCAGTTACCTGCTCCACAGAGTCCCGAAGGCCTGCGTCCCGTGTGCATCCAGTCCCTCTTCATCCTCTGGACCAGACGCATCGCTGCCATTGAAACGTCGTGGTTTTTCTCCCCGAACTCCAACATCTGAGCGAACCGTGGGATGTAGAGACACGGGTCTGAGAAGAAAGAAAGCATAAAAATAAATAAATAAATAAAAAATTTTAAAAAAGCATAGAATGAGTCGCTACGTTTTAGAAAACTGACACTTCTGTTCACTGCAAACGTCTGACTTTAATCTGCATGTTGGTCCAGGTCAGTGTCAAGGTTTAAAGTTGGGTTGAGAGAGAATATTTATATGAAACAACTTGTGAAATGGTAAAAATAGTATAAAACACTCTATGGAACACTCTCAACAAACCAGTCCATCCTAAAGACAAGACCCCCACAAACAGAGTAATGTAGTTTATGAGTTCAGTGAAGAGTGCAGTGACAGTTAAGCTTCACAAGAGGATGTATCAGCACAGAAGAGCCAATCCTGGACCTGAGTCTGAGTCCACCTCCACCTCAAAGAGAAAGGACATCCCTTTGAGGACAGCAATGTCTCAATTTTGTCCAGAAAGTCCAGATGGTTGGAGAGAGGGGTGAATTTTTGTGAGAATTAAAAAGCCCTCTTTAACAGATTCCTGTTGCCTAGTATTTACAACAGTGTTCTGAAACCTAAATTTAAACAGTTTCGCTCTAAAACAACACCTAAATGGAGCAGTGTCACTAACAACTCTGCACTTGAGCAGTGTCAATAACAACTCTGCACTTGAGCAGTGTCACTAACAACTCTGCACCTGAATGGAGCAGTGTCACTAACAACTCTGCACTTGAGCAGTGTCACTAACAACTCTGCAGTGTGGGGCACTTTACTAACGACTCTCACATCAGGAGTCACACCTCCCTTTCATGGCCAACGACTGAGACCAGAACAGCCTGGTCCATCAGGTTTAGTGTCAGGTCAAAGTCCTCCCTCTTGAGATAAAAGCTCAGCTCTTACCAGTTGAAATATGAAAAAGTCTCTTAGAATTAAAGAGATAAATCATCTTTACCTTGAAAACTGAGTCCAGATGCCTTTGCTTTAACCTCTTTAATCTCCACTATTAATTATTCTTTTTTTACGTAGCACCAATCCAAATATTCAAACAGACATTTTGACATCGTTTCTCTGCACCAGGACTTGAGTGAACTACAGTCTAAGTTTCCGTCCCGACCACTTTTCAACAGCCTCTACATCCGGCTCTAGATTTTACGAGTATTAAGTTGAGTTTTTCTCCTGAGAGCGGCTGTAAAAACCGGTCCCCTGCTGCTGGCTGCTAATTAGCTCCACTGGAGAACAGCACGTGGGATGAAGAGTTTACTCAAGTGCTCCTCTTTATGAAGCCTGCTGCACATTCACCGTCTTCCTCCAGATTTTTGACAAAAATTAAAACGGGACATTGTCCAATCCCAAGCTTAAACTTCTCAAGGTACTTGCGTAAATATGTAGAGATTATGTTCAAAGATAGAAAATCTGCCTTCGTGTTTTTTCGTTTAGTATAAGTGTTTTAGATGGTGCATATAATAAGACAATATCGTTTTGAAAGCCGAAACATTATCTATTGAAGAAAATACTTGACATATAGAAATACTGAGAGTGCAATGTTTTTTTGAATATTAAGTATTGTTCTTGTGATAAACATATTTTAAGAGAAACCATAAAACCAAGCTAGTGTTTAATAGCTGCTTCTGCTGCAGCTTCTGAATGTAATGTTCATAAAGCTGTGAAGAAACTGGAGGCAGTCGAATGTTTACAGCTGTAGCTCCAGCCTCACCACACACCAGCATTTACTCGCTTCAGATTCATTATTGGCCACACATTCAGGTTCTGAAAGTTCACTTCAAATGTGTCTCCGGTGATGTGTTTCTGCAGCAGACTCTGAACACAGCTCAGTGGAAACAAGCCTCAAACCAACTCAACCATTCAGTTCAATGTTTAAAAGTCTCGCTCGCAAACTCACTTTTACTTTGTCAGAATTTTAAATTGAAAACCAGGCCTGACCATGATCCCATCCAGTCAATATTGTTGTGACAGGATGGTTGTAAGATCTTTTGAATTATGGTCTTCAGTTTTGTCTTCGGCTCAGTTAAAGTTATCCACTCAGAAAACCCGGCTTTTGCCGTGAGACACAAAAGGAGATGGTCAATAAAAGTTTCTTTGCTCAAAATGGAAAAGAAAAAAAAAAAACTGCCCTCTTTCCATTGTTGCTCCGATCAACACGCTGACTTTCCTTCCTCTCAGTTTTGACAAAGGAGTCATGTATCGTCAGTGCAGTCCAGAGGAAAGCCTGTGGAGCCAGCTGGTAACAGGATCCACTCACAGTCAGTCCCTTCCCCCTCTGCAGCGAGCCGTCCAGCAGGTCACGATACGTTGGACACGCTCCGTTTTACTGAAGAACCTCTAACGCAGCGGGCCCAGAACGAGGCTCGACTCCAAAAAACAATGGCTGCCTTAAAACTGAACAAATAACAGGTTAAATCCTCTGTTAATGATCAGTCTGATGAGCTCCAAAGGCAGTCACTAAAAGGGACAATAGATGAGGAAAGAGTGTGCCCTTAAAACAGGCGCGGGACTTTATTGCTTGAGTATTTTACTATAGTTCATTTTTGTATGACTTCTGTGTATTTTATTTTTTATATTTTTATTCAAAACACAAAAAAAATCAATACAAAAATAAAAAAAACAAAATCAATACAAAAATAATATAATTTTACAATGTCATACATTTAATATACATCATATACAAGTGAGTGAACAAATCGCTAACTAAAAACCGGAGCAAGTTTTATAGATGTATTCTCCAGTTCTTTCAATAAAAACGTTTAAACATCCTGCTGGAGGTGTTCTCAGAGGGAGGTGTTCCCAGAGGGAGGGGTTCCCAGAGGGACGGGTTCTCAGAGGGACGGGTTCTCAGAGGGACGGGTTCTCAGAGGGACGGGTTCTCAGAGGGAGGTGTTCCCAGAGGGAGGTGTTCTCAGAGGGAGGGGTTCTCAGAGGGACGGGTTCTCAGAGGGAGGTGTTCCCAGAGGGAGGTGTTCTCAGAGGGACGGGTTCTCAGAGGAAGGTGTTCTCAGAGGGACGGGTTCTCAGAGGGACGGGTTCTCAGAGGGACGGGTTCTCAGAGGGAGGGGTTCTCAGAGGGAGGTGTTCCCAGAGGGAGGTGTTCTCAGAGGGACGGGTTCTCAGAGGGACGGGTTCTCAGAGGGAGGTGTTCCCAGAGGGAGGTGTTCCCAGAGGGAGGTGTTCTCAGAGGGAGGTGTTCCCAGAGGGAGGTGTTCCCAGAGGAAGGGGTTCCCGTAGGAGGGGTTCCCAGAGGGAGGTGTTCCCAGAGGGAGGTGTTCTCAGAGGAAGGGGTTCCCAGAGGGAGGGGTTCTCAGAGGGAGGGGTTCCCAGAGGGAGGTGTTCCCAGAGGGAGGTGTTCTCAGAGGAAGGGGTTCCCAGAGGGAGGGGTTCTCAGAGGGAGGGGTTCCCAGAGGGAGGTGTTCCCAGAGGGAGGTGTTCTCAGAGGGAGGGGTTCCCAGAGGGAGGTGTTCTCAGAGGGAGGGGTTCCCAGAGGGAGGTGTTCCCAGAGGGAGGTGTTCTCAGAGGGAGGGGTTCCCAGAGGGAGGGGTTCTCAGAGGGAGGGGTTCCCAGAGGGAGGGGTTCTCAGAGCTGTTTGTGAGAAAAGCCTGCGAGTGAAAACTGTGATGGTGCAGTTTATCCGTCATAAAACTGCACAGATATGATTAAATGGATTTGTAAATGAATGTATAAGTCTGTGGATGTGTAGCAATAACCAGTTGATGGGCACTTGTGCAATGCACCACATGCAGTCTTAAGACTAACAACATGGGAAAGGCTGTAATTGTTGAAGGAATGCTACATGTAATCCAAACCGAAAAGCTCTACAGAAACATGGCACAGTGTCCAGCCACTGTCTCATCTCTGTTTCCATCTCTGCTGAGGAATAAAGCATGGGAGATGGGTTTCAAGGGGATGACGAGGTGCTCTCTTCTTCAAGGGACATAGTAAAACCATTGTTTACTGTGGAGTAAAAGCGGAAAAGCCCGGATGTAACCACCATTTTATTGCCCCATCATAATGACAGTATAGGTAAATAGGGGGCCAATGGGCGGATTACATCCATGTTTATTTACGATCTATGGATGAAACCTACGTCCAGATGCTTATGCCATATACTTTATATTTAACACTGTCCACAGAAATGTGGACATACCCTGACACAGAGATTGAAGACTGACTTCTTGCTCCAAATTACTCGGACCACCTCTGGAACAGGGGCAGGGGCTCCCCCCCTCAGATGTAGGACGACCGCATGAATAGCATTAAAAAGCACCGCTGTTCAACTCTGAAGACGAGGCGCCACCCTTCCTATTTTCTGGGACTGTAGGTCTAGAAATTGATCTTGAAAAAAAAAAAAGTCTGTTTTTTAGCTGATGGGATTTTATAAGAAACGAACGATGAGGCATTGTGAAACACTCGAGTCTGTTAAACTGTTAAAGGGTAAGAAGTCACGGTAATGCTGTTATATACAGTAGTGGGGCTTGTGTAAACAGTTAAAGCTATTGGCCTCTGGAACAGTTTAAATGTGAAAGACAGAAGTAAACTTAAGTTTAATAGCACCAGTAATTATTGTAATTAGAAAAGCCAACATAAAGTATCTAAAGATACAATACAACCTTTTAGGAAATATTAATGGTTTAACACAGAACATTTGATTAAAAAATAAATAAAATAAAAAAGAGAAGCACAGCTACAGAGCAGGTTAGAGACAGTATTTCAGTCACATTCAGTTTTATTCTCTCATGACAAACAGGCAGCTAAAGTAAACCAAGCCTAGACCAAGCATGAAAAACATCCACAAAGCAGTGTCTTTAGAACCAAACAAGCAAAGTATTTGGACTACAGTACAGTTATAGACATATCTGTCTGTTCCTATGGGAGCGTAATAGGACCGGAAGTGATTTAGAGTAATTTGTAAAGTATCTACCGTTTATATGTCACCATTTTACTCCTATGTTTGAATTAAAGACATGTTTTTAAGTCTTTAACAATCAAAAATACAGTTTTCCAATATTATGGGTGGATTTATAGTCATTCAAAAGCAAAATTAACCTGTGGAGGAGACAAGCACAGGCTGGTTGAATTTACAAACATTAACATGGACTTGCTCCTAGGCTTTTACAGAAGCATCTTACTCGTTATAGCTATGGACTTTCAGTGGCTCAAGATGCCCAAATGAAGAACATAAAGCCTGTGTCCTTGTGAGCTTTTATAACTAGGAGTTTACTATAGGGTAATACAATTATTACAAAATACTTTGGGTTTGCACTGTTATTTAAAAAAATTTAGCACATTCAAACAGCACTAGTGTAAGTAAATAAAACAGTAGGTCTTTTAAATAATAAGACGAGACATAATTTCTCTGCAGGGGTTTACTTTTCTTGGTTACTCTGCTGTACGTTGGGCCAGTGCTTGTTGCAGTACAAAGTGTTCCCACAGTTGACCCAGGGGCGGAGGTAATATTTATATCCCCCTTTTTAGATTCTATTTATTTATTTGTGTTCCATTGAAGCAGCGGCTCTAATCAGCGGGACGTGGGAGGACCTGCTCGCCCAGTGACGCACTCTGCAGAGCCGCTGTGGGAGGCGCCTCGACCCGCCCTACGTCACCGCGGAGCTGGATCCTCATTGGCTCACGGCGAGCCCTGGGCGTCCGCGAGGACCACGACGAACGGGGAGGGGGGCTGCTGGGGGGAGCCCAAAAAAAAAAAAAACACAGCAGAAGCTTAAAACTCTGCCAAACGAGTATTTCTCTCAGAAGTGAAGACGGAGGAACGGTTACCGGTGGCTTCACGTTCGCTGTCGTTTGGGAGAAAGCTGTGGGAATAAGTGAGGATTAACGGAGGCGGAGAACCAGCTGCGACTGTCCGGATTACGCCGAAAAAAAAAAAAAAAAAAAAAAAAGGGAAAACAAGCGACGCTGCGCGGTCCGGAGGATGAGAGGACCGCCAGGAAACGAGGGGAAAATAAGTGCTTTAAGTTGAATGTCGACGCGAAGGAAGGACGTTTACGGAGCTTTGTTGGATTTATTTCAAATGCTGTCGTTTTAATTTGACAGTTTTCCGGCGGTGGGAGCTGTCGGGAGGACAGTTTTCCTACAGTCGAGGCCGATTCGAGAAGAGTGAGCCTGCCGCCGCCGTTCGTCCGTAAAAGCCCGAGTGCTGTTCGTCGTTTTCCGTAGAAAAACGGTCGTTTGTGCCGATGCCAACGGCAGACTGCAGGCTGCTCCATCATGGCCGGGTCATGAGGTGTTTAACTTATCTCCTACTGCTCCCAGAAACCCTGAAAAAGTCCAAGCAGGTCGGTAAGCTCCCGGGAAGGCTACCGCTATGTTATGAGCTCCTAACTCTGTCCCTGAGCCTCAAAAAGAAGAAACAGCAAAAGCAGCAGCAAAAGAAGATGGCTGCGGAGTTGTACCCCGCTAACGTCAACACCACCACCGGCCTGGCCAGCGGCACCACGGTGGCGGACACCGAGAAGCCCAAAGAGGTGCAGGTGTGCCAGGCCAGCAGCAGCACCAGCGCCGCGACCACCCCGACCAGCCAACAAAATATCACCAACAATAATGTAGACCCACCCAGCTGGCAGTGCAGCCACCCCACACTGCGAGAGAGGTAACCCCCACAAACTCTTTAAACCTGGAAAACATCCAGCACTTCCAGAAAATGACTTTTAAATGACAACGTATTACTTCGGCTATAGCGCACTCCAAAAAGACATGACGTCCACTACGCGCCGTTTATTGCCTCTTTACTAAAGTCTAGAGTCTACTAGAGGGGTAAACACCGACCAAACTCTGCCTTTAACCTGAAAAATCAAACTCAGTGGTTAAAAAAACGACCTTATAATGCAGCTAGGCTCTTACCACAAAATGAAGACGTATTACTTCGGCTAAAGCGCACTCTGAAAGAACACTGCGTTCACTACGCGCTGTTTACTGCCCCTTTACTCTGCTAGTGGGGTAAACACGGACTAAAAGGGGGCTTTTTAAGTACATTGCATATATAAAAGCCCCCATAATGATCATATAACTGACCCAAGTTAGTACCAAAAATAGAACATTTGCTATAGCGCACTCTGAAAGGACAGTACTTTCACTAAAAGCAGTTTACAGCCTCCTCGCAAAAAGAACGATGTAAACACGAATCAAACTATGCAAATCATATTAATATTCGTATAATGCCACCGGGTTAGTACCTGTTCCTCTAAAAGCACAGTATGTTCAATGTGAGGAGGGTGCTATTTATCAAGTCACTCTAAAAAGTGCCTCTTATTGCAGCCAAGTGTTTTCACAGTGCATTGTAATGGTTATATCCTCTTAAAGGGCACTGACTACTAGCTCTGCAGATGGCTGTTGTATTTGCCTTTTTCTTCCAAGAGCTGTTTTACACAAGAACAGGGCAAATTCAACACAGACTTTAAAAAAGGGATACAGCTGTGCCCCAGCATTGAATAAGTAAATATAGGCATTATTCACAACTACAAAAGTGTAAAACAGCTTAAAGAGGACCTCAGAGTGAATCCTTTTTGTTGTCATTACAACTGAAAAGTACAGTACATCATTTTCTGAAGACAAAACATGAATCTAGGAGCAGAATTGTAATCACAAACTGAAGGCTTTAATTCTGAAAAAAAAAAAAGGCTTAAAATGACCCGAGAGCAGCCAGGCGTTTAATAACCAGGTAGACTCCACAAAGAAGAGCTATTAATGTTAAACACCTCCAAATTTACTCCATTTTAAACTTTCAAGTCACTTTAAAAACAGGCTAAACATTACTATATTTAGTTGATGTGTATCATTAGCTTGCCTTTTATGAACTATATATTTAAACCATTTCCAGGTTTAAATACATTACATTTAGTTGTCATTATTCCAAACACATTCATAAAATCTACATTAAGACACTTTTTGTCAGGGAAAAGGGGGAACGCATTCATAAAATCTACATTAAGACACTTTTTGTCAGGGAAAAGGGGGTTAAGAGCCCTCTAGTGGCCACGCTTTGTACGTTTGTGAAAACAAAATGTAGTTTGAAAAATACTATTTTACAATCATTTTCCTGTGACAGGCCTGATGCAGAAATATTTGTTAGAGAAAGTAAATTATCAGAAAAAAGTAAATTTCACAGTTTACCTAAAACCTACAAAACATGATTTCAATAGCCAACCTTTACAAAACAATATTAAAAGAAATATAAAACTACTTTTTATCACTTTAACCACACCACAATTTAATTTAAGGCTCTGATTGGTCAATTATTTTGGAAATATAATACAGTAAGGCTGGGCAATATGGCAAAAACGTAACATTATTATTTTATCACAATTTTAAGTTTTGCTTTTTTGTATTATTGCCCATATTTCCCTCATACAGAGGACTACTGCTGCTTAGAGTAAAACAAATGGTCTTTTTAAATGAATATGTAGCAAGATACCAGAAATATCAAACTAGAAATAGGTTTAATATGGTCTGAGAGTGGCCAGGTGTATTAACGAGTAAATACACTCCACTACGACACATATCAGATGTTATGCTATATTTAGTCAAAGTGTGCACGAGTTTACAGCTTTAAGTTAAACAAATGCAGCTTTTACTGGGAATAAATCATCAATTACACATCATTTTTATCTCAAATAAACTGACTGTATCTAAGCAAGAACTTCAAATACAAATAAACGGAGACATTCCTTCCATCCAAATTATAATCTAGCTTTTAACCACGGTTTCTTCTTGCTTTAGCCTTTCAGAAATCCCAAACTACTCATATTTATTCCAAACCTATGAAAAAAGCTGGTGTCTCCAGGCAAAAGCAGGAGTGTGGGAGTTTTCTGGGCTGTTATACAATACTGCGCTGACTCCTGAATCCCTGTCTCTCTCTGTGTGTGTCTGTAGGAATGCCTTGATGTTTAACAATGAGCTGATGGCTGACGTCCACTTCATTGTTGGCCCCGCGGGGGAGTCCCAGAGAGTCCCGGCACACAAGGTAACACTGATCTGGAGCGAGGCGGGGTTAATATAATATGGGAAAATAATGTGGGTTTGTGAATGAAGGAGCAAGAAAGAGAAGCAGAAGGATACAAGAGGGAGATGGAGGAAAAAGCCAGGCGAAGTACAAGACGGGTAAAAGCTTACAAGTGGAGAAAAAAAATAAAATAAAATAAAACGCTACCAAGTGTAAAGTCAAGAGTTACAACATTAGCCGTTTTAAAGGGCCGAAGGATTTAAACGGCTCTGAAGTCCAATTGTCCTCGACTTTGTCATTAACGATGTCATTAATAATGTACACTGCTAAAGGGAAAAGGGCAGAAAAGGAGCAAAGGAAAAGCCCAATCTCAATGCTATGTCCAAATGCTTTTGTTTTCTACAACCAGACATCACGACCAGTGTAACATTCACCAAATCCCCACCAACGGGCTCATAAGTTGTCCATCTCAACCCGAGCAGGTCACCACATGGAGCTTTCATATCGTCACATTTTAGGAGCAGTGCAAGAGAGCTGCTGATTTTGTGATTAATTTTAAGCCACAAAAAGGAATACAAAATGATTACTTTGAGTTTACACAGTGACACAAACCGCCTGCTCCAGGTTTAAAAGGATAGAAGATGCATGTGTTCATCAGTAAAAGTCAAATCTAGGGTTGTCATTTCTATTGTGTGAGGATTTCTTTATTAGGATTAAGGTCATGAAAAGTTAATCAGACAGTGGGAAAAGGGGAAGAACTCTCATCACAGTGCATGCTATACTCAAAAGGCAGTATCAGGAGCCTTTAAAATCCTACGTCTGTATCTCACATCTGTGTTTTCTTTTTCAGTATGTGCTGGCCGTGGGAAGCTCAGTTTTCTGCGCCATGTTTTACGGCGACTTGGCGGAGGAGGAGTCTGAGATCCATATCCCAGATGTGGAACCAGCTGCTTTCCTAATTCTCCTGAAGTAAGCCACTCTCTCTCTGTTGTTTTTTTTCCTTGCGCTCACTCAGACGTCCAGAGAGAGAGAGAGGGAAACATGACAGGCTCAGTCCGTGTCACTTCAAAGCGTATTATTACTCATCCGAAGCCGAGCGATGCCAAAATGCTCCGCTCTGCTCGGTAATTGCTGGTTTTCGTGGAGCTCTTTGTTGAGTTTGAAACATCTACCCCCCTCCCCCCCTCCTCCTCTGCAGCCTGACAATTTTCTAACAGGGGGATATATATACAGACTATGAATAAACCTGCCTTTGTGTCTCATGTAGTGGCCTTGTTGTGGTTAGAAAATTGTACAGGCCTCATGGTGGATGACTTTTTTCCACTTTGTGAGGTTGAAACTCCATCAAACTTCAAACGCTTTCAAAATGAGGGGTTCTTGAATCTAATAAAAGGCTACTCTAGTATTAGGCCTTGGCAGTAATCATCAGGACTGACCAGATAGTGACGTTAACATGGCTTTTTTTAGAATATTTTCTCTCTACTCTAAAAATCTGTTGAGGGCGGCAGTAGCTCAGTGGGTAGAGCAGTCGTCTTTCAACCGGAAGGTTGGTGGTTTGATTCCCGCTCTCCGTCACTGTGTCCTTGGGCAAGACACTTAACCCACCTTGCCTCCAGTGACTGTAACACTGGTAATTACTGTAGAACAATGAGTGGCTTTGGATAAAAGCCTCAGCTAAATGAATAAATGTAAATGTTGAGTCCTTGGTTTAGACCTGGTTCAGTCTTTTAAGTTGATTTAGCTCCTGTTATACAAGAGCCTTGTATTTATCTATATTTTTCTTATAATATTGTTAAGAATAGTTTATTCCCTTTCATCCTACAGCAGGGAAATGAAAAGTCCTAGAGTACTAGGTGGTCCATTAGCTATATGTCATTATTCAGTCAAATGTTTAGGAGACAATAAAATAAATCCTACATTTGTAACCCGTCTTTTGGTTTCTTGTAGGTACCTGTACAGCGACGAGATTGACCTGGAGGCGGACACGGTGCTGGCCACCCTTTACGCCACCAAGAAATACATCGTCCCGGCTTTGGCCAAGGCCTGCGTCACGTTCCTGGAGACGAGCCTGGAGGCCAAAAACGCCTGCGTGTTGCTGTCCCAGAGCCGGCTTTTTGAGGAGCCTGAGCTGACGCAGCGCTGTTGGGAGGTGATCGACGCCCAGGCCGAGCTAGCTCTCCGCTCCGAGGGCTTCTGCGAAATCGATCTTCAAACTTTGGAGATCATCCTTCGCCGGGAAACGCTCAACGCTAAGGAAGTAGTTGTGTTTGAGGCGGTGATGAACTGGGCCGCCGCCGAGTGCAAGAGACAAGGTTTAGGGCCTACGATTCGTAACAAGCGGGACGTACTCGGCAAAGCGTTGTTCTTGGTTCGTATTCCAACAATGAGTCTGGAGGAATTTGCAAACGGAGCGGCCCAATCTGATATTTTAACTCTGGAGGAGACGCACAACGTGTTTCTGTGGTACACTGCGGCTAAAAAGCCACAACTGGACTTCCCTTTATCTCCCCGGAAAGGCTTAGCTCCTCAGAGATGCCACCGTTTTCAGTCTTCGGCTTATCGGAGCAACCAGTGGCGTTACCGCGGCCGCTGCGACAGCATCCAGTTCGCGGTGGACAAACGCATTTTCATCGCCGGGTTGGGTTTGTACGGCTCGAGCGGCGGTAAAGCCGAGTACAGCGTCAAAATCGAACTGAAGCGACAAGGCGTGACCCTGGCCCAGAACCTCACCAAGTTTATCGCGGACGGATCGAGCTGCACGTTTCCCGTTTGGTTCGAGCACCCGGTTCAGGTGGAGCAGGACGCCTTCTACACCGTCAGCGCGGTTCTGGACGGGAACGAGCTGAGCTACTTTGGGCAGGAGGGCATGACCGAGGTGCAGTGTGGGAAAGTGACGTTTCAGTTTCAGTGCTCGTCCGACAGCACCAACGGGACGGGCGTTCAGGGAGGACAGATCCCCGAGCTGGTCTTCTACGCCTGAAAAAAAAAAAAAACCAAAAAAACTGACTCTCAGCCTTTGACGAAATGTAGCATCAACGGCTTCGTCCACACTAGTGCTCTTTCCTTTTAAAATCTTAGGTATATTTTTAAGCTCGAGTCCATTCCTGAGTTTGATTTCAATGTTTGCAATATTCTTGTGTCTTCTTTGGGATTGAAAAGTCAGATTGTGTTGCAGGATTTATGAAAAATATTTCATTAATAATGTTTAATATTCTAATAACAAAATGACTGGCCATATATAAACTCTAACAGTTAAAGTTCAAGTGAGTAAATGGAGAACGTATAAACTGAGGCCAAATAAACACTAAAAAGGACTAAACCAGGTCTTTACCGGGACTTCTTAAACTTTTCATTTGGTTGCAACATATTTTTATTTAAGGGTATTTCCTCTCCAGAAGGTCCACTAAAACTCAAAAGTTTAGTTTTGTTCTGTAACTTTGGTTCTTTACAGTTTTTTGAAGCAGACGATCAGACTTTCCCTGGCGCTGTGTTCACTGTCGTCTTGTCTCCTGTAGACGGCTCATTTTACAGTTAAACTGGACAAATACAATAATATGACTGGAGCATTATTAATTTAGGCTTAATACAGACATGTTTAAAAATCATTAGACTGATTTTTAGGAAACACTTGGGTAAACTCGACTAAAATCCCTGCGTTCTCTCTTCTTCATGAGTTTAATTGACCGTCACTTCGTGCATTTGGTCTGAAGTCTGAACTCTCTTTCACACATGGACCGGACCGTGGTTCAGTTTGGTCTGCACCGAGACCAAAGCGCAGCTGTTTGAAAGCCCCCCTTAGATAACCGTTTGCCTTCTGATTAGTTGCATTTCCTGATTCATGCGATTATCTGAATGTACAAAGTGGACAAAGCTATTTCAAAATGGAAAAAAGCATTAGTGTGGATGCAGCCAAAGACACTTGGGTCCCACTGAAATGGCCTGGATACTTCTTCCAAGAGACTTTCTAAAAGCAAAGGAAGCAGTTAATCTTATGTTCCGTATTTAAGTTAATGTTATTTTTATTTAAGCCTAATGTTATTTGCTGATGCCTGTGTCGAGCTGCGGCTGCTGTAGGAACAACATTTGTGGTTTATGTGAACAAAACTCAGCTTCAAATCGTGTAAAAGTCCATTAAAAGGGTGTTGCTATAGTCCGAGCAGCTGGAGCCGACTTTCTGTAGTGTTATTAAAAAAAAAAAAGTAGATTTCTTCTTGTTTTGCACTCTGAGGACGGCCTCAAACAAACAATGTGTCTTTTGTAAAAAATATATATATATGAACGGCTTGATGCTGTTACAAATGAAATGGTTGTGTACAAGATGCTTATCCAACATGAACATAAAGTTATGTGATGAAGAAGAATGTCTGTCTTTCTTTTTAGGGTTTGGGTGAAAAAGAAAATGTAAAAGTGGATTTAAAGGAGAGTAGTGCCCCCTGTGTTTATCACAGGAAACTGCAGCTAGGGTTAAGAGTTTTACTTAATCACTTCTTTATAGAAAAAATATATTCTGGGATATTATTAAAACATGTAAAAACACATGGTCAGTATTTTGAATCAAGATATTAAAACTGTTTTTCTACAAATCTTGTTAAGCCTTTTATAAAAAAAAAAAACATAACAAAATCAATGCTTTAAGGGTCAAACAACGATAGGGGTTATAAAGAGACTTTTATATAAAACTGAAACGTCAACACCATGAGACCTTTGACCGTCTAATTACAGTTTTCTATTATTTTCTTAAAGCAGTTATTTACTCATTTACCTGAAAATAAAATCAGTCACCAACAACAACCCCGAGGCCTGCTGCACGGAGCCGGATAAGGGTAGAGCCAGGTAAGTGGTCTCCTGAAATGTTCTGAGCAGGGTTTATTGGGTCACGGACAGACTGTGAGCAAAGTCTTATCAGATTTATCAAGTGACTCTGCAGCAGCACAAGTAAACAGTGCAGCAAACAAGAGAAAGTTGGGTAAAAGAATCCATCACGCTACAATCCAATCCAACTTTCAGCTACAGATGTTCTGTTGTTGACTAATGCCAGCAGCCTATATTGTTTTCTGATGTTAAGCCCTGTTGTTGTGATATTGGGCTATACAAAAATAAATCAGCCAGGCGTATCTAAAAGGATTGATTAATAAAACTCGATTACAAACTGTAGCAAGAACAGAAATGCGTTCCCACAGCTGTTAATGTCGACTGTACCTCCACCTGCTGCTGACCAGGAAATAAAAAGGAGGTGGGATCTCCGTTTGGGACTGTAGATTTTTTACAAATATACCACTTACTACTTCGAAGTCCAGATGAGTGAATATCTTTACCTATTGCCGGAGCGTTGATGCACAGTTCCCTGGCCAGCACCAAGAAGGTTTTCCCCAAAACATAAACGTTCACCTGCAACAAATACAAGAACCGATAGGAACATTATGATTAACAGAAAACACAGACTGGGACGTGAACAACTACATTTTCCATACAGCTCCAGGAGATGCAACAGAAAATAAAATGTAAAAAAAAAAGCCAGACTTTACTGAAGTCCACGGCAGTAGATCACACAGACTGGGCCAGACTTTGGACAAGTCCGCCTTACATTGAACAGAACCGAGTTTGTTTTAACCAGACGGAGTGCGTTTGGACTCAAACAGCTTTGGAGATAAAACTGAAACCAACAGTGCTGCCTGAAGTGGTGCTGTGCAGATGTTTAACTGTTGTCCTGTGTTCACGAACATCTCACTGCAACATGCTGCACTTTTGGGATGTACCCGCGATGAGGTCTATGTAAACAGCTGCTCCGGCCCCGACAGCTGTGTGTAAACGACTGTTCATGCAAACCTTTAGGTGGGTGTGATCCAGGGGAGGACACAGAACATAACCTGCTTTTCCTGTGTGTTTCAAGTGTTCCTCCGCCGTGCCCCCTCCCCTCACAGATGTGTCATTGTGTTTAACGTACACCGGCTCCAGAAGGCCGTAAACCCCCCCCTTTCCTCCGCATCTGAAAAGACTCGACAATCAACACCGAATGACAAAGAGCTGAGCTGCGAGGTCAAACTGAGACCGAGGCAGAAGGCAGTGAAAGAGGGGTCACTGCTCCAAACCTCTGCAGGTGGGACACACTCTCACTGCCCGCCCCCACAAACAGATGCTGCGCAGTTATTCCAGGCATGAGCCGCTTCAAGGAGCCTGTAAAAGAGACCGAGACAAAGAGGCGCACGGCCAGCAGCTCACAATAGACTTAAGACAAAACAACTTAAAAATGTATAAAATTATCTCTACCAACTGCTCTCAGGTCACAGGGTGTTAATAATAATAATAATAATAATAATAATAATAAGTGTCACAGGTAATACTTATGCTGCCAAAGACTCAGAAGGTTCTCAGAAGTTCTGGGGAATTTCCATCAGTAAAAGGGGTCCAAAGGATCCCCAAAAAGTGCGCTGTACCGTCACACTTTCAGGACCCTTCGAGTTTGTGGTGGACTTTGTGGGGGTGGGATGGGGGTGGGGGTGGGGTGGGGGTAATCTTCACTCGTGCAAAGACGAAAATCAAAAGAAAAACTTTGTCTTTAATTTATTCCCCCTCACTTTAGTGAAAATCATATTCAAACCAAAAACATGATAAATGTGCTTTTCGCCATGACGACAAAGCTAGCTAGCATTAGCAACAGCTGTTTACGGTTTTAATAAGACAAATCAACATATGACTCTGGCGTCATAAATTTAAAATGTCTTTATTGTATCCACTGCATTAAACAGAAGCAGAAAAGTCTCTTTTAAAATACATCTTGTATCTAAAATAGACAACTTTTGCTGCACTTTGATCACTTTTTTTTTTTTTTTTTTTTAAACAAAAAACTTTCCGGAACCAAACCATCCTGTACTGACCCGACTCTGTGCCCACAGTGAAAACTAAATTACCATTTACCTGATCAGCCCCTTTTCCACCAACATGAACAAAAACCTTTATTTATAAAAAAAAAAAAAAAAAAAGAGAGATGTCCATCTTTTCTTAAAAGTCTGGCTGCTGAAACCGTTCACAGACAATGGTAGGCTAACGACCCAGCGATACACAAACTCAGCCCCGCCCCTTCAGAATCCCAGCAATCCTAAAAGTCCAACCCCTCTCGGTACTTTTGGGAAAGTTTGGGGTGGAGAGAAAGTTTTTTAACTAAGGTTTTTCAAAATCCCAGGTAAATTAAATAAAATGTCGGTCCAGAGGCAGTTTATTCTGCGTCCGTTGGTACCGACTCCAGAGGGCTGTTCCGTTAAAAAGGAGCTATCCCAGTACACCTGGCTTATATGGATAAGTCTGGCTCATTTTGTTTTCACTTCTGTTCCATAAACCCTGACAGGACGTTCTGACGCATTACAGTCGTCCGTCTTGTCAAAATAAAAGCATGCATAACATAAAAACGGTTTAATTTGGGATAAAGCAAAAGATGAAGCTCTGTTTCACAACCGTCATGTTTTTTAATCGTTGTCAATCCATACACACATCACTTGTACTTTCTGGTTTATTTTTCTAGGGCTTTTGTCTGATTTGAACCGGATCTGAGAATAGTTGTGGCTCAGTTTCTGGAGTTATTCCGTGCTTTACAGGCAGCATCCTGGAGGATCTGAAGAAAAACTAAAACCTGAGCAGAAGTCTGTTCAACACTAAACAAACCGATGATGGATTAATGATGAAAAGCAGCAAAGAGTAGAGTCAAGGTTCAAATATGAACTAACTTGAGTCATTTCACTTTTGGCTCAAATGGTGCTCGAGGTTTTGACTTAAAACTGATTCATTTGTCCATATCCTGGATTTCCTACAACATAACCTTTTACTTTGAGCTTCAGCCTTAATCGAACGGGCTATGTTTAGTGCATTTGTCACTCATCACAAACTCTTTTCTGACAACAAACCCAACCTACTGAGCTAACAAACCCCCACAGCCCTGTTTCCACTGGAGCAGTTACAGGTCGAGTAGAAAGGGGTCTGAAGTGACCCTGAAAAGTGTCCTGGTTTAACTTTAGGGGTGAAGCGAAAGTAAGAACATGAAAACAGAAATGTTTTTTTTTTTTATAGATTACCCCATTTTCTTGTGATAAACAACCTCATACAAGCAGAAAACATGAAAACCAAGTCAGTGTTGTACAGCTCTGGCTTCATGAATTTAAATGTTAATGGGTTGTGCTGCTCTTCAACAGCTGTCATCCTTAAAATACTTCTCCAAACCCATCCCAAAAACCCACCAGCTGTGCCTCAGAGAAACGTCCCGGGCCCAAACCACACCCTGAGGACACTCCTCTTCGGTCACTGCTAAAAAACACACAGCAAATGGAGCAGCGCCGGCTATTTTTACACCAGAACACAAAACACAAGTGTCAGAGGGAGCTGAGGTCAGAGGTCAGCACACTTCAAAGACTGGAGCACTTTCCAACACTTAGTCGAATTAAATACATCCAAAACTTGTGACATGAAAAAGTGAGTTGCTGAAATGTTAAAAAGTGCTCTATTGGATTTTTATGTCTCTGCATCAAAGTTTGGACACTTCACTAAAAGGTGAAGTGTGCATTTTGAAGATTCAGCCGTTTGTGTCAACTCTAGATTAATATTAACATGTTTCTAGAGGCTTTGAAACTTATGGAAATACACTAGGGAGTTTTATTATATTCTCCTTTTTCCTGTTTAATATTTAAAAACCAAAAAATAAAAAAAATAAAAAGAAACGCTTAAAATTCCTCACGTCACTTTAAATTCCACTTTTTCCTCACAGCTTTAATGTGGCCAGGTTTGAAAAATCAAAACGTGGATCCTACTTTTGGAGGTAAAGTTGTTTGCTTTGCAGATGTTTAAAGAAACCGGTTTAATTCTCACCTGCAACAAGTCGCTGAGGTCCAGGAGCATGTCTGAGAAAAACTGAGTCAAGGAACTACAGCAGAATGAGTCAACAGAGAGAAATCCCTTTAAGACGTGGGAAATATGGTTTATATTCCTCTGAGATTGAAAAAGCCTGTGGTGTTATGGCTCTGATAATATACAAGTACGTTCATGTTCCCTCAAGAGTTTCATCTGCCTTTTCATCTTCTTATTGTGTTTCTGTGGAAATAGTTTTTAAAACTGAATGAGAAAGAAAAAACTGTAAAAATAAAAAATAAAATAGACCCCAATGCCCTCAAAAGAGCTGTGTTAACTTCACAGAGCAGTCGAGTTGGTGTTCCTAGATCTGGTCTGACTGAGGCTTAAAGTGTGGGACTCTCTGTTGGGAAACTGCTTCTGCTGAGGCTGCTCTTTAAATTTAGATGTTTCTACACACTTCGTTACACAAAACTGTCAACTGTTCCCCGAAAGCAGTTGGAGAACTTCTTGAATCATGCTTACATCCATCCCAACACTCTGTAGCACACTGTAAAGGTGAAAACGGTGAAGCAAAAGGATACGCGGCGTGCCCTCGGTGCGGCACACCATGTAGAGGCAGGCAGCAATGACGTGTAAGGTCTTTCGTCCTCTCGTCAGCTGTTTACACAAAGCCATTCGGTAAAAGTTAAAGGCCGTGTCCAAACAGTGTTTGTTCATCTGCAGCTGTTGGCCAAGAGTGTTGATGTGCTGCTTCGCTGCAAATACAAGAAAAAACTGGGTTAATGAGGAAATGATGCTTAAGAGAAAAGGTTTTAAAATGACTCAAAAACATATATTTTCAATTCTTTTGTCACTAAAAAGTTTTCTGAGGTAAAGTGAGTTGGATTTGAAAAGGTTTTAGTTGGATTTAAACAGTGTCAGTAACCATGTACTGTATAGAATGCAGACTGTGGCTCCCTCTGCTGGTGACTGACCTCTCTGCAGCGTCTGAGCCCTGGACTCTCGTCCCATCGAGAGGTGAGAATCTCCAAAGGTCGGGTTTTTGGATCCTCCTGAAAAACAAGACTTAAATGAAGCAGAAAATCTAAATAATGATGATGATGATGATTGTTGAGGAAGTGTATCAGGTGAAGATGAGATAAGAGACACTAATTGAAAAGTCCTCAATGGATTTTAACAAAGAATGTTCCAATTTGTCTGGTCCAGTGCAAACTCTTGTTGTGCTCTGGTTTAGAGGATTTCAGCAGAAAACTGAGCCTGTCAAATGTTATACATCTCACAGGTTTTATGTGAAGGCCTGTATTTGATGAGGCCAGTGACGGCAAAAACACAAATGAACATTTACTGTGTCACTCTTCCCTTAACTCTTCTTACTGACACCTGCCTTTAAAAACCAGCCTGGTTCACTTTCACTCGCTTAGGGAGTTTAACGTGCACGCTCTCCGTCACGTGAAGTAAAACACAGAGTGCAACATCTGATGTCCTGCTCACACTTCTGTGGTGCTGTAAAAACATTTACATGCTCACATGTGCACACTCCCGCTTTCACTTGAAGCCGGCTTTTCTATGTCTGCTCTCACAAATTCATCCATAAACACATCTAATGCTTGATTGTCTGAGCCTTAGAAGCCAATGCTGCAGAGGCACCGTTCTTTCTGCCTGTAATTATCATTTATTGCTCAATTAAAACAATTTTCGGACACGTTCAAGTGTTTCACCACAAGCACAAGTGTAGAGTAGCGTCCTGTGTGAGAGCTGGTCTATAGAGGGAGAGGGATACATTTACATTTAGCAGACGCTTTTATCCAAAGCGACAGGTGAGGAAAACAATGGAAGCAATTTGAACACAAGGAACAAAAAGCATAAGTGCACCATAAAACTAGTCAGTTAAAACCTAGCACAGTAATCAAGCTAAGGGTAGAAAGTACATTGGTCTGCATCAGTGAGTGAAGGTATGAGGGGGCGGAGCCAGTGGTGCTCTTGTAGGAGAAGAGCAGAGCTTTGAACTTAATGCAGGCATCAACCAAGAGCCAGTGTAACCAAGGGAGATGTCACCGAGACACGAGCTGAGGCGGGAGTAGAACCATCAACCTTCCGGTTATAGGACGACCGCTCTTCCATTGAGCCGTGTTAAATGTTTCTGCAGCTGTTTTGTTTTTAGTACAACTCACTTTTCCCACCTTTGGTTGACCCTGTCCTAACTTTAGAGACGTGTTGCTGCATCAAATTCAAAAAGACCTTGTGTTTTTCATGAAATGGTAAAAGTCTCCTTTTTAACCTGTTTAATAGTTTATGTTTTATTTGGAGATTTTAAAGTCATTTCATCTCTTGTCCCACCTTTTTCAGAACTGGGTTTGGACAAAGTAAACAGACCTTCTGACGAGACGAACTGTCCCACGGCGGACGACCCTCCGCCCCCCGACTCCACAAACTCCACCTCGGACACGATGATGCTGTCCTCCAGCACCGAGCCGCAGCCCATGCACACGCACACGCCCCGCGCATGGTCCACGTCCACGTCCGAGCAGCCGCAGTGACGACACGCTCTCGAACTCATGCTGAAGACGAGGAGGGGTCACGACCTGAAACAAACATGAACAAGGATCGAACATCACACACAACACAGGATTAAAGCATGTGATACACACCAGTTGAAACTTGTAAAATGTATTCTAAACCTCTGACTCACTAAACACACTCAGTCACTGAGCCTGGATCCATCAAGTCTGAAACTACAGAACCATCCTTTAAACCAATCTGACAACGAACAAAAAGGTATCTAAAATGTTTTTTACTCACTGCACCTGTTTAGATTTAATTCATGTTCATGAAATAATTCTCTGATGTTTGGGAAATGGACCAGCCCTTTGAATTGGAGGCAAGTTAAATTATAGAATCTGATTAGAAATATAACATTTACAAACCTATAAAAACACATTTTCTAAATCATTATCTTATTACGAGTCCTTATAGCAAAGTGGGCAGGATTGTGCAGGTTATTTCTACACATTAATGTTTGAGAATCATGATATCCTTTCCAAAAACCCTAAAAGTAAATGTTTTCAGTTTATTTTCCAGAGAATTAAACCTAATACCTGCATTAGTTCTTCTGTATCCAGAGACTATGGAGCTCTGCGACGTGGCACTGCTCAGCCTCTGCTAACTCTGCACTTTCCTTTGACAGCTTAAAAAACACACGTATTCCTTTCACAAGCACCTTTTCCTACCTCTGAAAAGTCCCTCCGTTTTCTTTACACACCGTTTAAAAGATCATTTCTCTAAAGAAGTCTGTGGAGTTGTCAAATGCTCACCTACACTCACGAAGTCCCACTCCCAGCAGCAGCACGCCTTCACTTCACGTTTCTTGGTGGTCAAACCTTTAATTCCTCGTCTTTTATCAGCTTATTTCATGTTGCCAGGGTTCTCCGTGGATAGATTAACACGTTACTGCCTCGTAAGGAGACAATACAAGCCAATAAATTGTGTTATTATGCCGCGATCTTTAGCAAAACACAGCCAACACGTGTGGAGCCTGTGTAGAAGCCGGGCACCGCGGACGATACCAACTCCGCTCAGAGGGGTGGTCAAACGGACGGCACCATGTATTTAAGCACAAAAAACAATAAAACGATGCTAATAAATCAATTAAATCACACGGTAAATGGTGTCTTGCGTTGAAATACATGTCTTAAACAGTAATATGTAAGAGATATGTGTAAAAACCGTAATTTTCTCATTCTGATCACCCCTTCGCGTGTAATGGTAGTGTATGCGAGGTTAAACAGACAATCCCTGATGAAACCGATGACAATAGACTGAAATGCACTGATCAATCAAAAGTGACTCAGCAAAGGCAATTTAATCAATATTTACAACATATTAAGATTAGAAACAATGCCACGTAATATTTAAACTTAAATATTTAACCATTTTGAAGGTTTTCTGACATTAAACACACAATGTTAATTAGATTGGGCCAGACTCGTTAGTTAGTTAAAGGTGCAGTATAGTGGCTAGTTTTTGGCGACAGCTGATGGTGTGAGTGTACACTGCCTTTCCACACTTTACACGCCGGCTTTTTAGTGCATGTGAACAGCTATCAGAGTTTATTGAGTGGTTTGATGCGTAACTATTATGATCCATTTCGTTCAGCTGTAGACTCTTTCACACAAGAGACAGACCCCTAGATTGAAAAGTGGTAAATGGCCATTTGGTGGCTAAAAAACAAAATGTATTCTAAACTTTTGACTCTTGAAAGTAGTCACATTTGGCAGATTGAACAAACTCAGGGCCTGTGCCTCAGGACAAGTCACCGACCCTGGAGCTATCACACTTCCTGCTGCGTGTTTCACAGTTGAAATCTCAAACTGAGGAACCATCCTTTCACCGACTCAACAGCAAACTAAACTTCTGTTTTTATTCATCAGTCCATAACACCTTCTTCAGTCGTCCATTGGTGGAGTACCATGGACCTGACAGGTCCATCGACCCGGTCAGACCTGCATCTCCAAGTCTTCTCTTCACAGTGACACTGAGGCTTTATGAGCTCTACGACTGTGAGCCGATGACGCTCAGAAACTTTGGGTCTGCCAGACCTCTTCTCGTCAGAGTTTGCCCCGGTTTCTGAGAGCCTGGTGAAGACACCTTGACATTCGTCGCAGTTTCTGTTTAGAAAATTGTAATGATGGTCTGTCTCTCTTCCATTGTTAATCGCCTTTTTTTCGCCATTTTGACTTGAACTGCTTGAATTTCAATAAAAAAACTGAAATAATTGTGGTGTTCTAAAACGTTTGACTGGTAGTGTAACTATTTGTGTGTCCTTTTAAAACCCATTAAAATATTTATGGAGCACCATATCTTTGCAAGAAGCCACTTTATGTAAAAAACTACAACTTAAATAATTATGTTTTGTAAATAATATTATGAATGAATGACACATTTGACAAACTAACTCTGTCTCGTGGGATTAATTTAGGAACATCAAAAAACCTTAAATAATTTTAACTGTTTGAAGTCTAAGTTAAACCCCTCAAACCCCTTCAAATCTGCAACCATTTTTAAACCATTCAAAACCACTTACGGTCCAAGTTAAACCGCTTTTCATCTTTCCCAATCCTGTTCCAACCAGGTTAAATCCAGTTAAAGTTTGTGTTAAACTACTTAAAGCCCATGAAGAAACAGTTGAAGCAAAGGCATCTGGAGTGTTCAAGGTGAAGACGTTTCATCTCTTAACTCCAAGAGACTTTTTCAATTCAAAATTAAAAAAGGTGAGGAAAGCTAAATTTTTACCTGTTTTCTTAGATCAACAACGTCTTATTCACAAAAAAAATTTTTTTTTTTTTTAGATGCTCCGGTCCAGCAGGTGGCGTAGTGGATTATTTCATTGGTTTAACGGTCCTAAAAACCGGAAGTAGTGGACTCCTGGCTGTACCACGTGACCAGAAAAACAGAATTGTAAACATGCCGTGAACTAACAAACCGAGGTCAAAGACACGCCACTAATTCACACTGACACCACTTAATTCACATTTATTCAGTTTAATTTTTACTAAAAACTGAAAACTATGTCTGTGGCGGCGAGTCGGACTTTTCTCTGGGCTTCACTGCTTCGTCCTCCGGGTTTTACTGCAGCGAACATCCGCCTGTGCAGCTCCAGAGCCACAGCACAACAACAGGACAAGCCTCCAAAGGTGCCACAACTTCTTTAATCATAAAAGAGACTAAAGCTGGGGTTACTTTAGCATAAAAATAATATTAATAATAATAATAATAATAATAAAGCTATCAGTCATTTCAGTT
Organism: Neodontobutis hainanensis; assembly: GCA_024349245.1. Taxonomy (NCBI): domain Eukaryota; kingdom Metazoa; phylum Chordata; class Actinopteri; order Gobiiformes; family Odontobutidae; genus Neodontobutis; species Neodontobutis hainanensis. The sequence continues at coordinate 29 of JALDNG010000120.1, read as the reverse complement.
TTAAATGCTTTCTAATTCTGTTTTTATTA